>PVIJ01002858.1:0-149039 GCA_004024925.1 Scalopus aquaticus | reverse complement strand
AGAGAGCACGCTGTAGAATGGGCCCCAGAGAAGCTGAAGATTTGCTGAGGGCCATAGGCCTTCTACCCTCCTGCCCCCACCAACAGCAGATGGTACCCGGTGGGGGGGTGGGGGGTGAGGGGGGGGCGCCCAACCCCCGCTCCCGGCCCCGCCACCTTGCATATAGTTGCCAGAGTCTAAGAGTTTAAATAAAAAGCCATAAAAAGCCACTGAGGGCTCCAGGACTCATTTAAACCCGTCTGCCCATCATCGAGAACCTGCCTAGTGCCATTTGCTGCTGGCACTACACTCCCCAAGTTCATCCTCCACATCCACATTGTAGCCACAGTGGCCTTTCTAAAGGGCGAATCAGATTAGACCATTTCTTTGCTTAAGACCCTTTGGTGGTTTTCTGTGACACTTAGAATAATACAGAAGTTCTTTAGCGTGGCTGCAAGGCCCTACTTCGCCACCCGCCGCATCTCTACTGCTTCTCCTCCTGTTTGTTGTGCTGTAGACACACAGCTCCCCTGCTGACCTCAGCACACACCAGCTTGATACAGTCCCAGGGACTTTATTCTTCAGAGTTCTTGCCCTATCCCTGCATGGCTGCTTTCTTCTTCCCCAACTCAAATCTCAACTGACAGACCATATGCTGTCTCAGAGAAGCTTTCTGTAACTACCCAGCAAGACCGGCACCCTCTGTCACGTCCCCGTTTACCACATCTTCTCCGTCTCCCTCATAGCTCTGAAATTATCCTGTTTGTTTTTAATGTGTTTTCTTGTCTTTTGTCCCTGCTAACATAATAAGCTTTTTGAGAGTAGAAACCTTCTTTTCAGTACACTACCCCTGTGTCAAAACAGGGTCCACCAGTGTGTTGCATAAACCTTTATTGACTGCCTAATGGAAATGAATGTTTGAAGAGAAAAATCAGTGTGTTTTATGAAGTGCTGCAGAAGGCGTTGGGAATACTGAAAGTGTAAACTCCAGAACTAGTGCGGGCCGTAGCGAAGGCACCTCGGGATCAGGCAGACCCTGGGATCTGGATTCTGGCTCTGCTGAGACAGTATCTGAGTCTCGCTTCTTCAGGGATAAGGTGGCTGACTTATATTTTACCAAATATTTTCTTTGGGGGCTGGGGATCAGTGGAATAAGCCTAATTTTTGATACCCAGTAGGAATGCTTATGATTTGATCGAGCTCATCCTCCCTACCCATACTCCATAGAAAATTTAAGAGCTTACGTACCTTGCAGCCATCAGGGAAATATAAACTTAAATTCCCTAAGGGAGTTCATAAAATTGTTTTCCTGCTTGGTCCATTCAAGCCAGGGTTGTGGGGCTCATCAAGTAGGGAGTGCTGCTGGCTTTTTAGGGTGCATGGCCCCACTCAAGAGTCTCAAACGTTGGCTATAGCCTTCTGTGTAATAAATACATCTAGGTAGGCGACTGGAATAAGTTTTAACATTTAAAGTTCCTGAGCAGACTATATTACTTACAATTATAGAAACAACTTTAATTTGCTTTAACAATTTTAACTCCTCAAAAACCTAATTTTCATTTCCATAGCACTATTGTGCTTTTAGCTATTTGCACTTTAAACAAAAATAACTCCCAGATTATCAAGTCATTCACTGTGCATTCATTGGACACTCACTAAATGCCAGACATTATATTGCTACAATGGCAGGTACCTGAAGAAGTCCTGCCCTCTGCCTGGGAGAGGTAGAGGACCCTGTGAGCAATAGAGATGTGTAAATAATTACAATGCAGGGAAATAATGTGCTTTTCTCAAAATTGCTGTAGAATAGTGTAGGTGTTTAGTAAAAATGTGTATTTTGATGTGCACCTATTTTAGGGTATTGACATAATGGGAGAAGCAAGGTGGCCACCTATTCATTGTGAACACTTCCAAGGAAGGTTCCTATTTCAGCAGTTCAGTCTGGCTAACTTTAAATGGGACATCTAAGCTGCAGTTGGCAGGCACCCAAAGGCATGTATCCTTGACGTCAATCTGTTCTGTTCCATGTCCTGGAACTTCAGCTGTTGAGGAAAGAGCAGCTCAGCCATCTCATCCCATTAGAAGAAGCCTAAAGATCCATGCAGGAGAGGTAGCCAAGTAACCTACAGCATCTGCTTAGGGCAGAATTTGATGAATTTATTGAAATCTGTAGGAAGGAAGCATTTTTAAAGCCTGGAGCAATACTTAGGACAGAACAGGAAAGAAGCAAGTTTAAGTCTAAGTAAATTAGACTACATTTACATACTGGGTCCTCTTAATTATGTGAAATGCATTGAACCAGGGAAATATGTCAAATATCAGTGGTACTATGGGCAATTTTTATTCTCTTGTTCTGCATTTTCTAAATTTTCTACCTTCTGAATTTTTACAATCAGTAAAAATGCTTATTTAAAAAAACAAACATCCATTCATTCCTATAGCTTGTTTGGTCAAGTGAAGCACATTGTCCACCAGGCCTTTTGGGACCTCTTGGAATCAGAACTGAATGCTGAGCCTCCCAAATATGAATATGCCATCAAACTGTTTGAAGAAATCAGAGAGGTGAGTTGATGTTGTCAGTGTTAATTAGTAGATTTTTTTTTTCCCCTGAAAGATCATTTTCATATTCTCCAAAGACCATTGGATATCACTGCAAGGATTTTTTTCCTGTACCTTCCAGAATAGGGTGGAGGCAGGGAAAATAAGGAAGAAAAGGAGCACAGGGCAATGCTTACTGCACAGAGTGGAGGTCGTGGTGGTTAAGAGCTCATGCTCTGGAGTTAGACAGCCCCTCCTCTTCAAGTCTCAGTTTCCCAAGTACTTACTCGACAATTGTGAGAATGAAATGAGATGACAGTTACAGCTGTTTTAGCATTTACATTTACAAAGCACTTATTCTATAGCAAGCATTAATGAACATTAGATTGTTCATTTGTCCTTAACATAACACTGTGAGGTAGCTATTTCTGATACTACTTTATATAAAGAAATCAAACTCCCAGACTCACCCAGGGTCACACAGCTCGGAAGAGTGGAAAGGATTTAACTGAGGCTCTGACTCACAGCCTGAGCGCACAACCACAGGCTGTGTGTCGGTTAAGTACACTGTTTGCTGTGTGGTGAACGCTCTTATAGGTTGTTTATAGAAAGTCAATATTTTATATGTAAACTATACTGTGTTAATGGAGCCCATGGGATGTTTCCATTTTCTTTAAAAGATATTTTTTTAAGCCATGATCTGCAACTTGTGAACTGAGTAATATTGCTTCCTTGCCAGTTGTTTTCATGCTGATAGTATTAGTGATTTCCCATGGAGGGGAGGGGGCTCTAGTTCAAAAGTTAAGAGTCTTATTTTTGGAATTGAGACACTGGAGCGATCCTCTGACCCACCACCCAACACAGGAAACTTCTGGGCCATCTGGGGCATTGCCTTATGGACCAGATGCAGAAGTAAAATGGGACAACCTTTGTACATATAATGATACTGTTCATTTTCTCTCCTTTCCCTATATAGATTCTTCTCTCTTTTCTGATCAATGGTGGCAACCGCCTTCGTGACCAGATCTGTGAAGTTTTGGACACAGACCTCATTAGGCAGCAGGCTGAGCACAGTGCTGTGGACATCCAAGGGCTGGCCCACTACATCATCAGTACGATGGGGAAGCTGTGTGCTCCCATGCGAGATGACGACATCCGGGAGCTGAAGGTCACCGGCAACATCGTGGAGGTGCTGCGGTGAGCATTAGGGCTTCCATTCTCTTAGTTCATTCCAGAGGGAAGTGCGGGGCTTTAGGCACATGCACAGTAGTAATTGGCCTCCCAAGAGAATCCTTGACCTTCAAAGAAAACCAAATAAAGCAAGGAGCAAGGCAGCCACTCGCAACAACATTGTTAGCTGGCAAGTGCTGGGTCCTAGGAACGTAGTGTTGGGAAAAGAGAGCTGCATCCCTGGCCCCAGGGAGTTTACAGTCAGTGGGGATACAGACCTCGAATAACATATTACTGTTGTGGTAGCTGCTCTAGAAGAGAAAGTTGAGGGGCTTTAACAGAGCCTCCAGCAGGGGGGCCAACCTAGTGAAGGATCTAGGATGGCTCCTTTATTAATAAGGATATGTTAGCGTCACCAAGTCCTCAGACTCCTTTACATTCATCTGGTGAAAGAGAAAAAACACAGGAAGCCTACCCAGCATTTAACCATCTTGGCCCAGAAGTGACATATTCCACTGACTCTAACTTGTCCCACGGGGCCACTTAGATTGAAGAGGTTTGGGGAAATGTGGTTGCATATCTGGAAACACATTTTCCACCTCAAGTCTGCTTTTTGGAAAGGGAACGTGGATTGTTGGTCAGCTCGTCTTCTCTGCCACAGCTTCCCTGAGGGATAAGGTGAGATTAAAATTGTAGGACTCTAATATGCCTGTATAGAGAGTAACTTCTTTGTGACCCCAGAAGAAAGAGGAGTCTGCAACACCTTTGGCCACTGTGGGGAACTTTCTCCCCTTTTTTATGAATATGGCCACATGGAGAATTTAATTTTATGCTATAGTGTTGTAAAGGTAGGAGAAGAAAATTGCATGTAGTGGGTAGCTTTATGATCTTGGGCAAGGTGATAACCTCTCAAAGTCACACTTTTCCCCATCTGTAAAATGGACTTTAAATATCCTTAGCTTTCTGCTCAGCTTTGGCAAATTGAGATTCTTCAGTTGTGGAATATTTGCTTTGAATTATTTTAGTGCCACATGTGATGTCAAGTCTGTGGCATTCAGCATGGTATTTATTAAGCACCTACTCAGCACCAGTGTTCCTCATTTCTCATTGATTATCTCACTGACTTTTCTCATCTCTCCAAGGCTGCTCTTGTCCTCTGTTTCACAGACAACAAAACTGGGGCTCAGAGAGATTGAGCATCTTGTGCCTCACCACTGAGCTGGTCATTCTCAACACTGTCTTTGACCCAGGGCTGCCCTACTATAACCTGAAGGATTTTTCCCCCTGGGCCTCACTTCCCATTCCTCTTTTGTCTGGTCTCCTCTTTTCTTTCCTCTTATTCCCTTAGGCCAAAAAAACATTATACAATGTTCAGGCTTCTTAAAATTTAAGGGGTTTTCAAATTAAAATTCCTTCTTGAATCTTTTTTGTCTCACTGTTGAAATTCATTGTTTATGCTTCTTTGTTTTTCTATCAGTGTATAACTGGAAGGAATGGTTCAGCAGAGATACTATAATTACTAAGCCAAATACTCTGGAAATCTGTGGAAAAATACCTTTGGAATGCACATGTAGTGCTGTCTGTGAAAAGACCTTGCCAAATGGCAATTGGAATTTCAAAACATTTTGGGGATATTTATCTTTTCTAGTGTGTACAGCAGGTAGGAGCTAATGAATTTCAGCCTAATTTCTTAATTACCGTCCTATTTTAACTTCACAACTTTTAGACAAATATTTCACGTTCTGGACCTCATGAAACTGGACATGGTCAATTTTACAATTCGGAGTATTAGACCCCACCTTCAACACCAGTTGGTGGATTATGAGAGAACCAAGTTCCAGGAAATTTTAGAAGAAACTCCAAGTAAGTACACTATGATGTGTGTTTATAATGAAATTGGATGAAGATATAATATTCTTATGGTGACATCTTAAGGAATGTCACTAAAGCATTTCAGTCTTTCTGTTGAACATGTTTAATGTCTAAAATTGATATCACAACTTACAACAAATTCCTATGTCCCGGGAAGTGTACTCAGCATTATTCACGTCTTTTTTTTTTTTTTTAAAGATTTTATTTTATTTATACATACAAGCTGGGGTACAGGCCAGAGGCATGGGGCGGTGAGAGGGTTCACCAGAGACAGAGTGGGGAGCAGAACAGGCAGATCAGAAGTACACTGCTGAGGGGAGCAGTGGGTGAGGCAGGAGAGGTCTGCCGCACCATGTGGGATTCTCCCTGGCCGGGCGTTGAACTCGCGTCGCCGCTGCCAACAGCTCCACAGCGCAGCGCTTAACCGCTGCGCCACCGGGGAGGCCCCATATTCACGTCTTTATGCATCATACACGGACGCACGCGTGTGCACATGCACATGCACGCACTTACTGAGCTTCTGCTGTGTTCCAGACACAGCTTAGGTGCTGTGGATACTGCACTGAACAAAACAGAATTGTGAATCCAAACCCTGACATTCTAGCAGGCATGACAAACAGACACATTTTGTCAGATGTATTATTAATTGCTATGAAGGAAAAATAGGATAAAGGGATGGATAGTAAAGGAGTATGGGTGAGGGTGGGGGATTGTGGTTTTTTTAGATGAGTTGGACTGGGAAGGATTCTCTAATATTTAATATGTGACAGAGTTTATAAAGAAATGAGGATATGAGTATATGAAAGAAGAACCTTCCAGCCAGGAGGAACTCAAGTACAAAGACTAACGCAGAAAATGACTTGTGAGGTTGGACCAACACAAAAAGGCAGACAGAGAGGCTAGAACAGAGGAGGTGGAGAGATAGTGGCAGGGGATGAGGTGACAAAGGCAGGTCACCTTGAGCCTTGTTAGGAAAGGAGAGGAATTTAGATTTCATTCCCAGTGTCATCGGAAGTCTTTTTTAAAGATTTATTTACTTATGCATAAAAGAACTCGGTGTAGGCCAGAGATGTATGGTGGTGAGACGATTCACCAGAGACAGAGTGGGGAGCAGAACAGGCAGATTCACTGAAGTACACTGCTAAGGGAACAGTGGGCGAGGCTGGAGAGGTCTGCTGCGCCATGTGGGAAGCTCCCTGGCTGGGGATCAAATTTGTGCTGTAGTGGCTGTGGATAGCTTCATAGTGCTGAGACTTAACCCACTGTGCCATCAGGGAGGTCTGTCATCAGAAGTGTTGGGAGAGTTTTGAGTAGGGGAGCAATGTCTGATTTACCTTTTCAAAGGATCGTCTGGCTCCTGGGTAGAGAATTATACGGGAGCAGAGGGGAAGCAGGGAGGTCAAGTAGGTGGTATTGCAGCTGCTTAGGTAAGAAATGATGTGTGCTTTTGCTCTCGTGGTGGCTTGGTCTAGGAGGTGGTGGTGGAAATAAAAAGGGGTTGGGTTCTAGATGTATTTTGAAAGTAGAATAAAAAGATTTGCCAGAAGTTGGATGAGGGGAGAAAAGAGGAGTTAAAATGGCTAAGGGCAACTGGATGAATAGAAATGTCCACATGGAGACATCTCAGGTAGGCACTCAGATAGGAGACTGGAGTCCAGGTGAATAGTGGAAACTATGGATGTACACTTGGTCTTCACCAGCATATTTTCAGTATATAAAGCATGAAACTCATAGTAGTTAATGTGTATGAAATGCTTACCACATTCTAAACACATTCTAAATTGGTTACCTAAATTAACCAATTTAATCATTACAACGACTTTAGGAAATGACTTCCCATCTTGTGAATGAGGGAACTGAGGTATACAGAAGTTCAATCACTTTCCTCCATAACACAACTTGATGTTATAAAGCTAGAACTCACCCAGGCAGCCTGCCTCCGTGGTCCAGGTGCTCAACCACAATATACCAGGTTGGATAAGATGACTGAGGGCGTGGGTGCAGATTGTAGAGTGGTCTGATCTGGGACTCTAGAACATCTAGAGCTTGAGAAGAGAAGAATCCAGCAGTGCAAACTGTGAAGACTAACCAGAGAGATGAAGAAATCCAGGGGAGGGTCATGTCTTATAAGATAAGAAAAAGTGTCGGGAAGAGGAGACCAGGATCAGCTGTACCTAGTGCTGCTAAATGGTCAAGAAAGATGAAGTCGGAGCTAGCTTATTAGACATGGCTGCAGGAGGAGCCTCGGTAGCACTACTGGGAACAGTTCTAGTAGAAGTGGGCATTAAAACTGGACTGGAAGTTTTCATATGAGAAAGAATGAGCAGAAGGAGAATTACCTCACTGAATCCTCCCAGTTACTCAGTGAGCGTTGGCACTGCTATACACTTTATTTTACAGGTGCAGAAACTAAGATGCCAGAGGTTGCACAGCTGCCAAGCGGCTGACACTCTAGTTCCCTCACTGGCATACTTTGACAGCAGGCCCTGGGCTTTAGTTAACCACAGTCTGAGCAAAGTCAGGTGGCCCACCCACCTCACTCCACTCCTGATGAACAGAGCTTTTGTGTCAAGACAGTGTGACAGCCTTATATAAGCAAAGCCAACCAGGCGCCGCTTTCAAGGGGCCTCCTGCTGGTTGGAGTGTATCCAGGGTAGCGGGCAGAAGTCATGGAAGGTCATGAGAGCAACAGTCATTGACGCTGAGTTATAAGCGGGCTCAGGTGGGCCGTGCGCACTGCCCTCCCTGTCGATATCACTCAGGGAATGGGTTCAGCTCTGCAGGGCCAACATAGGGAAGAAAGCAGCAGATGCCAGGTTAGGCCTTCCTAGCAACTGGAGCTGTTTTAACTTTGGAATAGACTCTCTTTTATCATAGTAGTCAACACTAGCGAGCCCTTTATTTAAGTACTCATCATGGGCCAAATCTTCACCATGTGCCAAACACTTTACATTTATTAGCTCATTTAAGCCCCATGGTAGCCCTTCAAGGATGAGACTGTTATCAGCCACTGTTTACAAATGAGAAAACTGAAGTGGAGGTATTTCCCCTAGGTGACTGCTACTAAGTGGGAAAATCTGGCCAACTATTTCTGTGGCGAGGACAGTGCATTCAACTACCAGCCACACTGTCTTCTTCAAACAAGGTGTGCACATCTGTGGGGGGCTGTTGCAGAGGGAGCTTTGTCAGTGCGTGGCTTATAGGACTAGATTTCCCTTCATATAATCAACATTCTGTGCTCTGCGGAGGTGTTTTAGCTCCAAAGACAGGGATTAAGGGAAGTGGAGACTGAATTAGAAATATTAACTATAGTAACTTGTTCTTAGCATTTTCCTGAGTGGCTGGTTTCATTTGTTTGACTCTGTGTGTGTCTATAAATACATGTGCATGCATATGTGTATATCAGTATGTGTCCAATATCACCAAGTCTTGAACCAAGATAGCTTGGAATCTTGAGCAAATTCTTTAATAGAAGGTTGAATTATAATTTTGTTAATCTCAAGTGATAGATTTCTGACATTAAAAACCAGGTTTACTGACCTGTAAATTCATTTGGAACTTTCACACGAACCTGGCTATTTCCAGAGATTTAAGAATAGAATAATCCAGCTGTGCATATAGGTCATTATTGCCTGGCTCTAAATATGTTCCCAGGGAGAGTCCAGGAAGCAGGGTGTATGTCAGCTGTTAATTATATCCTCGAGTCAGTCTGCCAAAGTCGGCCACTGTGGGCTGCTGTCAGAATAAGAGCCTGAGTGTCATGTAGAAGGATGAAAGCATTGCTGGAATATTATGTGTGCGTGATTTATAAAATAATTACTGGAAAATGAATCCAGGGGAGAACTGTGGATTTCTGAATTGACTTAAAAATGATTTTATTTTGCTTAAGGGGAGATTTTATATAATTGCCTTATTTAGAATATACCTAAGAAAGCCTTGGGCAATGATGGAGCTCTTGTAGAAAGCACCAACAAGGTAACCATGTTAGAGCCAACAACAAAACTACCTGGAAAGAGTAACCGATTACCCAGGGCAGGGGGTAACAAGTAATTTTAAAGAAACTCAAAAAAGAAAGTTGTATTTATTTAGATAATACCTTTTCTGATAAAATGTTTTCATGAGCTTCATTTTGTGTGATTTCAAAAATCCTAGAGGGCATATCTTTTAAAAAATACATCAGACTGCATTATAATTGTCTTTTCCTAACTTGTCTTTGAGATAGTTAAATGGGCTTTTAAAATGCATCGGTTGTAAATGATTAAGCTTGCAGTATAAATGCTTATTACTGCTCCATTGTAATTGTATATGTGATTACATGTATGTCCCTCCTTAAATAAAAGACTGCAAATCTTTTATATCTTTACAAACAAAACTAGAAAGGCCAAGAACAACATTTGCCAATAGACACAGGTTGTGAAATTCTGGGGGTGGTTTTGTTTTGGTGTAGCAAACAGCTACTCATAAATTACCCCATTCAAATGCCAGATTTGAGGAAGAATTGCAGGGTGACTATTTCTTTATTTTGTCCTCTGATTCTTAAAAAATCTGCACTGGTGTTTAGTTTACTTCATATTTTAGCAATTGCCACTTTATGAATTCTACCAAATACATATTTTTACAGGAAATTTGGTATAAAAAGCAATTTTTTTTCTAGTAAGGAACCTTAGAACGTGTGTAATGTAAAATAAAGTGAATTTTGTCCCATGGCAGACAGCCTCAGTAGAGAAGTCTTACCCTCAAACTTCTCCTTCTGAGTGAACTTCAATATGTCAAATTTCATTTGTTCTTGATGTAAGAGCTGTTTCACTCATGGTTGGAGGGAATACTTACAAATAAAAGTAAATGAATGTTATTATTTAAACTGTTCCTCTCAGTGATTCGTACTGCAGGGGACATTTGGCCATGTCTGAAGACATTTTTAGTTGTCACTCATTGGGGGAGAGGAGAGCTACTGGGCATCCAGTCAGTGCAGGCCAGGAATGCTGGCAGACACCCTACAATGCACAGGACAGCGCCAGCAGAAAAAGAATTATCCTGTCCAGATGTCATGTGCTGAGGGCGAGACACACTGTTCTAGAAGAGAATTGGAATGAATCCATTTCATGATGGAGAAAAAAATGTGGGGTTTTTTTTTCATGCTCTAGGATGATTTCAGCTTCAAGAAACAAAGAAATGTGGCAGTGATCAGGCCCTTGGGTTACTCTGTGCTTGGAAAAGGTCTCATTTCAGCCAGACTCCTTGATGGTGGGAGCCTTCCTCTCCTTGCCGCCTTTCCATTACCTGGGGTGGACTGTCTCTTCAAAGCAGTTGCAGAGGCATCTTTGGGAACAATTTTATGTGGATTGTAGTTGTTGTTTGCTAACAAACTGCTAACATTATTGGAATTCTAATTATTATGTATCCCTTAGTAACAAAAATCCATTTTATTATACTATCTCAGTGCCTTATACTTAGAAAATGAAGTGAATTGAGGTTTAGAATCTCATTTCCAGTGATACAAATTTTTAATGCAGAACAATTGAATTTGATAAACTTGTTTAAAGTGAAAGGACAACCTAATGACATTGTCACACTTTTCTCTAAAAATCAAACTAAGTCTAAGACTGAAATTCAGGGATTTCATCTGTTCCCTCATGTGTGCAATGCAAGCTGGATTCCAAAGTCAAATTTCTTCCCCATTCCAAGTATGCTTTCCAAGCTCTTGGAGAAGAGACTTGATAATCACCCTCTCTGCATTGCCAAGTTATGTTTACTTGTCAAATGTTTCAGGAACTAGATGTAAAGTACCTCTCTGCCTGCTTATATTGGGTTCAGTTTGGCAAATAATTAATTCTATGGGTACTGCCAGTGGTGTGTTGGAAATAGTTTGTACTGTTAGTTTCTTATTAAAGATACACTTACTGATTACAACCTAGAAATCCCAGTACTAACTCCTTGTCCCAAAAAAATTAAACTCCCATTGACACAAAAACCTATCTGAGAATGTTAATAGCAACTTTATTTATATAGTCCCAAATGAGAAACAACCCAAATGTCTTTCAGCAGGTGAATAAACACTATAGTGGAATACTACTCAGCAATGAAAAGGAATGGACTATTGATATACACACTAATGTGGATGCTGAGTTTAAAAAAAGACAAGTCTCCAAGTTTGTTACATATTGTATGATTCTGTTTATATAACATTCTAAATGTGACATAATTATAGTGATCAGTAGTTGCCAGAGATTGGGAACAGAGTTGGGAACAGAATGTGACTTTAAGGAGTAGTGTGAGGTTTTTTTTCTTTTTTATGGTAAGGGATAGTTCTGTACCCTAATGGTTACACTAATATACATAGTCATAAAATTTCATAAAACTACATATACACACAAAGAATGTGTGTAAAAACTGGTGAAATCTGAACAAAGTTTGTAAGTTAGTAGTAGTAAATCAGTGACAGTTTCCTGGTTATGACAGTGGACTTTGGGAGAAGATGAGTGGAGGGTATAGAGGAACTCTGTACTATATATAGTTTCTTGAGTCTTAAATTCTTCCAAGATAAAGTTATTTTAAGCAGTAAAAGAGGGAATGAACTGTGATACATAAGATAACATGGATAAATCTCAAAGATACTATGTTTAACAGGCATATGAAAAAATGTTCAACATCACTTATTATCAGGGAAATGCAAATCAAAACCATAGTGAGATATTGCCTCACACCTATGAGAATGGCCCTTATTTAAAAAAAAAAATAACTAAGAACAACAAATGCTGGCAAGGTTGTAGTAAAAAAAGTACCTTCTTACACTGTTGGTGGGAATGTAAATTGGTTCAGCTACTGTGGAAACTGTGTGGATGTCCCTCAAAATACTAAAAATGGATCTGCCATATAATCCAGCAAGTTCACTCTTAGAAATCTACCCAAAGATCCCAAAAACACTAATTCGAAAGGAAACCTGCACTCCTATGTTATTGCAGCACTATTTACAATAGCTGAAAGATGAAAATAAATAACCTAAATGCCCCAAAATAGATGAATGGATCAAAAAGATGTGCTATATGTACACAATGGAATACTACTCAGTGATCAAAAAAAATAAACTCATGCTATTTGCAGCTACATGGATGGAACTGGAAGGGATTATGCTTAGTGAAATAAGTGAGAAGGAAAAAGATAACTGTTGGATGGTTTCATTTAGATGTGGAATATAGAGAAACTGAACAAAAAGTTAAAAAGATAAAACTTGCAAGCTCACCATTGATCTAAACATTCAGCAAGGGAGGGGGAGGAATGGGGGGGTCGGAACGGGGAAGGGGGGAAGACAAGGGATCGGGGAGAGGGAGCATAGATGTCTGGTGGTGGGAGAACTACAGAGACTACACCTGAGGGGAGAGATCAAATACAGTCCGAAAATTTAACAATGATGTAAGAAAATTAATTAATAAAAAAATAGTATGCTTAATACTGGTTCCATATATATGATGTTTTAGAAGGTGAAATTAAGCCATGAAGGTAGACATCAAAGCACAGTGGAAAGGGGTGCAAATTGACTGGGTAGGGAGATAAAGTGACTTTCTGGAATGATGGAAATGGTCTATATTTTGTTTCCAATGCTGTTTGTAACCTGGGTCTATGACTCTGATAAGACAGAATCAACGTTGTTTGTGGGCCTGTGCACACTAGCATACGTGTGCATTTTGGGATAGGCATGGGTCTAGCAAGACACTGAGAGGGGTCGAGAGCCCCAAAGTGTTTAATAATCAATGCCTTTATCCTAAACACCTTATCTACACAAAACTCAAGGTCTTTGTGAATTGACCCGTCTCCCCTTAGAGTGCCATCTGCTAAGCACCCACATCCCCCCAGCTATTTTATGCAATTGAAATAGGGATTTGCTTGTGTGCCAACAAATGTGCCAGCTCCTCTCAGTTTCCCAGAGCTTTGTACGGGCTGTTCTGCTTCCCTGGAATAGACAGCCTTTTCCTCTGTCTAGTATCGTCAAGTGTCACTCACGGAAATGTTCCTCTTAGATGCTGTCCTAAGAAAGTCTCTGCTCTCTCCACTCCCACTGTGACTTCTAGCGTTCATTGTATTCTGCTGTCATTCCTGGTTTATCTAGCAGGTCTTTCTGGACTTCAGGCTCCTTGAGGGTATGACTGTTTTTTCATTCATGCCCAGCACCTAGCACAGTGTCTGTCACAGAAGGTGTACGAATGAAAGGAGCCATCAGCTGTAGGACAAATATGTGCCTTTTCATTTCTAGGTGCCCTTAAACACACTACAGAATGGATAAAAGAATCTCTCGATGAGGAATTACTCTCTCTTTCTGAGACCACATTAACCCCTGGAGCTGAAAATCCTACCAAACCAAGCGTGAGCCCTACGGCGGTGCTCAATAACAGTTACTTGAAACTATTACAGTGGGATTGTCAGAAAAAAGTATTTCCGGAGGTGGGTGATTATTTTCTTCTCTCAAGTTTTCCAATATTTTAATTCTTCAGTTCTGTGAATCGGCTGATCTGTCTGTGTTGCCTGTGGTTTAATGACTTTACTGAAAGTAGAGAAAAATGGGAATTTGGATGTAACATTGCTTATTTTACATTCTCATGGTATTGAACTTCCCTTGTCTATTTTTACATTTTAAATAAATCTGCTAGACACTTGGGACAGATGAAGTACGTCTTCAGGAACTGGCAGAAAAGCTGAATCAATTGAAAATGATTGCCTGCCTGTCCCTAATTACCAACAATATGGTGGGTGCGATTATGGAAGGCCAACCGGAGCTTGCAGACAGGTTAAAGAGGATTTCGGCTGTTCTCCTTGAAGGCATGAACGAAAAGTAAGTTCAAAATGTTTCTGTGTTCATGATATGTAGGCTTAGTCTGTGTTCAAGAGCATGAATAACCTTGGACTAGATGTGACAGACTGTGCTTTAGAGAAACTTGTCTTACATCTTTTTCTAGAATTTCTTTTAATATCTCAGAAGGCTTAGATGTCCTTTCATAGGAAGGGAGAGACCTTTCCCATGACAAGTGCCAGGGTGAGTATCGTAGTCCCACTGAGGATGGGTGTGAGCAAGAGTGCTTCTTTGACAATGCTGTGGAACAACCAAAAAAACAAGTCCACCAACCTCAGTGTTTAGAATGTCATTTCAAGGAGGCTTCCCAGGTTGTTTTGACTCATTTTTTCTGTAGTGAAATGTTCACCAGCTTCACTGATCCAGCCTGCTCCAAAGTCTTCAGGATGGTGACATCTGTGGCCTTCAGAAGTGTTACATAAGTCCAGTGAAGATTTTGGTTTTGCTAAATTCACCTCCCTGTGTCAAACCTTCATTGCATATAGAATCCCCTTAGATTTTCCTTCTGGGTCATCCTTTTGGGAATCCTGCCCACGCCAGAAGAGCCCTAATGTTAGTCAATAGGCAGATCTTCCCCTGAGGAGACAGCTGCTGCTGCTGGCTCCCCTGCAGGTGCCGGCAGGGACTGTACGCTGTTCCTCTCATTGGAGGAAGATGTGCTTATCCTCCCACACGCCTGGCCATTACTCAGAAACACATCCTTTTTTCAAAAAAGGAAATCACAGACTGTTAAAGACTCAGAGTCAAGAGGAGGCTCAGTGGTGACAGAATCCAAAGTTCTCATTTCACACTGATGCTTAAGAGAGAAACTGGGGTTTGCGGCAGGTGGCACGGAGAATAGAGGGCAAACCAAGGCCTGAGTCCTGTGCTCTCAGAGGACCCAGGACCTAAAATGAAAAGGATCCTTCTCTGGTTCTGCACTTGATCTTACCTTAGTGTTTCTCCACACTGGGTAACCATTACTCTCCACATGCTCTTATTTATTAAGCCTTTGATGACCCCCCCACCCATGCTGCTTATGTTCTAATAAAGCATATGGTCATATGGTAACTAAAAGGACAGGCTTTGGTGTCAGACAAGTCAGGGTTTCAATCCCACATCCACTGGCTTGTTATGTATCCTTCAACAAGTTCCTGATCACCCTGCACCTCACTGCCTCACTGTCAGAAAGGGAATGGTAATTGTGCTTACCTTGGAGGGCTGAGAACTTAAGATGATTCATATAAAGCACTTAGTATGAGTGTCTGACACACATTAGCTGCTTGATGGGTGTCAACGTCCGGTCACTGTTGTGAAGTCATTCTCTTTATTGTTGTTCTGCCTTTCTAGTTGTTTTATTGTTTTGTTTAGTCCCCTTCCCAATTTGTGCTAAGAAGTGAATACAGTCATTATGGATAGAGTAATAGCAGTCCATTCATAATATTAAAAAGAAGAAATGATTCCAAAGAGTCAGTGGATCCAGATGTTATTTATACTTGGCTTATGATGTATCTCCCAAACTAGCAAGAGTTTTACCTTCTTTATTGTGAGAGGGAAGCCATGGATTATGCTAAAATTAATTTTTCCTTTAGCTCAAGAACTCACCCATTAAAAGCAGGAAAAAAGGTAGGGACAGTACCTTGGAGTGAATAAAGAGTCAGAAAATAAAAACTTTGCCATGAAAATTCTACCTTTGGGGTCTCCCTGGTGGCGCAGGGGTTGAAGTCTCAGCACAATCAAGCTATTACCAGCCGCTGCAGCTGACCAGGGAACAAGGCCTGGCCAGGGAGCTGACCCACACGTGCAGCAGACCTGTCCTGTCTCGCCCGCTGCTCCCCTCAGCAGTGGATTTCAGTAGATCCCCCTGTTCTCTCCCCACTCTGTCTCTGGTGAATCCTTTCACCTCCCCCCCACACCCCTCTGGCCTATACCCCAGTTCTTGTATGCATAAATAAAAATAAATCTAAAAAAAAAGGAAAGTCTGCCTTTGGCTTGTAAGTCCCCAGATACAGGTCCAGTGAGAATTTTTTTTTTAAGATTGATTTATTGATGCATACAAGAACTGGGGTGTAGGCCAGAGGTATGGGGTGGTGAGAGGATTCACCAGAGACAGAGTGGGGAACACTCTGAAGTACACTGCTGAGGGGCACAGTGGGCGAGGCAGGAGAGGTCTGCTGCACCATGTGGGAAGCTCCCTGGCCGGGGATCGAACTCGTGCTGCAGTGGCTGTGGACAGCTTCATAGTGCTGAGACTTAACCCCTTGCGCTACCAGGGAGGCCCCCCAGTGAGAATTTTTTAATACATTTCACTGAAGACAGAACACTGAGGACTTGTTTCCTATTGTTGTTAATGATTATAATAATGAAAAAGTTTTTCTCTTTTTCTTCTCATTAAGCATCTGCTAAATGTTGAACTATCTGCTAAGAACTAACGTAATCACATAGCAGGTTTAGTGGTAGTGTTAAGATTTGAACTCAGGTCTGCACAGCAACACAGCTCAGGCTCCTGCTGTTACCCACACTGCCTCCTATCATCAGGCTCTTCTGGCTTCCTCTAACACCCATTTTGTGCAGACTTATCTTGAAGACCCTTTCAGGATCGTGAGATGCAATTTTTAATCATCAGTCCTCAAAGTGTGACCCCAACAATTCCCTTTCTCATTATCTTTCTTCTTACCTATTAAGTAACCCAGTAAACTTCACAGTTTTCTGGACTCTTATATTTTGGGGGTTATTGATCAGTTTCTTGAAACTAACAGTGGGGAAGAGCTGCTTGTCTTTGGCCATGAGAGGTCAAGAGTTTTAGGTAATTTGCCTTCATGGTATTGCCCTCTAATATCACTGGCTCTTGTTTTTGACTAGGGATATAGATTTACTGCTCAAGCCTGGATAAGAATCAATTCTTCCTCATTTGCAAGCATATAAAAAAAGCTATGATATTCAGGTCAAGAGGACTTATTTTAAGAAATAAATAAGAACTTCCTTTCCCTTTCTGATAGCAGCTCTGCTGTCAGAAAGTGGGGTTGCAGACTTATTTTCAGGACCACATTTTTCTATGTTTTTCTATTCAAACACTATCTGTTAAATTGAGTGGTTTTAAAAATTTAAACATATGCTCCTTATGGGTTGGGACTTGGGACTAGTTACTAATTTTGGAGTCATTCTAATAACAGAACTTGTTGTTTTTATAAAGAAAATTGGTTGACATATGAAATTGGTATATTATTTGAAAAACAACAAAAAAACCTGATGAAAAAAATAGTAAACTAACCCTGATCGGTTTTTCTTTTATGTTTTGTAGGACCTTTAACTTGAAGGAAGCCTTGAATTCTGTCGGTGTTCAGACTTGTGTTGAGGTTAATAAGACCCTGAAAGAGAGAGACTTACCCACTTTAAATGCTGAGGTTCAGGCTAATCTTCTAGGTCAATTTTTAAGTATCGAAGAGGAGGGCAATCCTATCTGGTCTTTGATTGGTGAGTCCTCATGTTTTTATTGGTTTCTGCTTCAATTCTGATTTGTTTTAATTTTCCAGTATTACTAATATTAAGTGTCAGTAAAATTTTAGACTTAAGATTACCTGCTTTTGGGTCATCAATATTAAAAACGAGGGAAGTATTAACATTTTCAAAGGTTTGGTACTTATTGCTGCTTCTGTGAGGATGTGTAACAAAGTAGGGGGATGTTTGAGGGCCTTCTCTCTTACCTCCAGCTCGAAAATTTTTTTATGAAGGAAAAAATCTTGGCTAATAATTACAAAGCTTAGATGAATACAACAGCCCAAACCAACTGACAGTGTGTTCACAGAAAGTAGGTACAGATTCTGCTGTTGTCTAGCCATATGTGAGCTGAGGCCTGTTCCTGAGTCCTACTTAGAGAACAGAGGCTCTGGGACCGAGAAGCAGGATGGGTGGGCCTTTTGTATAGTTGACTGCGAAGAAAGTGAATATCTTGGTGTCAAGTTGTATTGTAGCATTGGGAAAATAGAGAATATATCAGTTAGGACTTTTTCTGTTACCTATGACAGAGAATTTAAATTCCTAAACTAGCTTAAGCAAAAAGGGAATGTATATTTTCACACAGCTGAAAAGAGTGGGCTAGGACTGGCTGTAATACAGCTTTTTTTTTTTAAAAGGAGTATGTTTTTCTAAAGATATATTTATTTATGCATACAAGCTGGGGTGCAGGCCAGAGGTGTGGGGCAGTGAGAGGGTTCACCAGAGACAGAGTGGGGAGCAGCAACGGGCAGATCGACCGAAATACACTACTGAGGGGAGCAGCGGGCGAGGCAGGAGAGGTCTGCTGTGCCATGTGGGAATCTCCCCAGCCGGGCATTGAACTGCAGCTGCCAATAGCTCCACAGCGCTGCGCTTACCCTGCTGCACCGCCAGGGAGACCCCTGCAGTACAGCTTAGTGAGAGCTCACGCTGTCAAGGCTCTGGTGGCCCCACCGTTGGCCCTCTGCCTGCTGCCGGCTGGTGGTCTTCCCGTCAGAGCGAGCCTGCTTAAGCCTGCATCTCTCCATGCGTCAGCCAAGTGAAAAACAAGCAGTCAGCTTCCCCTGTTAGCCTAATTAATGACCCCAGAATTTGAGTGTCATTGGCTCTGGGTGACCTGACAATAGGTCCTATCCCATTCTCAAATCTGTCATTGTCACCAGAGAGAAAGGAACTTGAGTCCGGGAGTTATGTTCGGTTCCAGCAGCCATGGTGAGCCAGCTTTATCTGTAATACCTGGCCTGAGAGCAGGGAAAAACTGGTTTCCCCCAAACAAAACCATGGCCGTGGAATGGGAGAGGGTGTGGTGCGCAAAGCCAGTGTCTCTTGCAGAGACCTCCTGCAGAGGGTGAGGAATATTATATAGAAGGAGGAAGAGTATAGATTACAACTAGAATTAGAATTCTAATTAAAAATGATTAAAATATACTAATATTCTGAAACTAACCTGCAGGTTTTCAGAGTATATACTGACTTTCCTCAGAATACAAACAATTTTTGAGGCTTTCAAGTGGTTTCTCTCATCCCTATCCCTGAGGACATGGAATGTAGAGATCTAGGCCACCTAATAGCTCAGCACTTTAGCCCCACCCCCAGAAAGGAGCCCTGTGGCCTGCAGCCCACAGGCCACTGCAGAGAGATGCCAGGTGCTAACAGTAACAGTATAACCGGCCCAGCGGCTGAGCCCTTCCCGGCTGGCACGCATCTGCCCTGCCCACCGGCATTGTTCTCAAAGGGAAGGGGTAGGCCAGCCGCAGTCCCTGCCACACTGTAGACCTCCCCAGCATGCCCACCACCTAGACCAGGTGATGTTTGCTCACTGCTGTACCCTGGTACCATATCAGGCCATGAATGATGTTTAATAGACGCGTGGAGTGGGGGAATGCGTGGGAAAGTTAGAGCAGCTAGTTAACTCCCCCTTGAGGTCCGTAACTAGCCAGTTGCAGAGTAGAGTCCTGTCAAGCCTGTTTGACTTTGGAGCTCAGTTTCTTTATTTTAAATTCCCAAATTAATGTGGACACAGGCATATCTAAGCTAAATATCTTGAGACATTTGCTTCCTATCTATTCCTACAGTTATTATTTACTTTTAATGCAGTAGCATCGCTGTCTTTGTCTCCCAATCTCAGCTCATGCAGTCCTCCCCATGTTTCCTTCCTGATATGCTAGGTTTTTTCCTCCTAATGCTTACGTCCTTGGGACTCTGAACTATTCCTTCATGTGGATGGCCCACAATTCCACATATTCAGATCTGGCATTTCTTCTAGATGTTAATAAGATCTTTCTAATAGTTTGCTATTGCTGCAGTAATGCTGTATAACAAACAGCCCCCCAACCCCAGGAGTTTTACAACAAGAAATTCATTTTTTTCTCTCACTCTTGATTCTCATCAGCCAGAGCAGATTTACCTCGCAGGCTGTGAATTGGGCTCAGGGTACTCGCATGTCTTCATCCTGGGGCCTCGGTTCAGCTGAGCTCAGGTGCTGGATCACGCTGATCTGCACTGCAGTTAGGGCTGGAACACTGCTGCTTGTCGGCTGGGTGGCCAGAGCAACTGGGTGGTCTCTGTGCCTTTGCTTTAGGTGAGGGATGTACCTGCAATGCCAGGAGGAAGATGGGGGAGGGGTGGGAAATTCCCCACTTGGAGGTAGACTCTTCAATCAGATAAAGCAACTCTTTTCCACCCAGCTCTCCCCAGTTCAACTTTCCCATCCTTTTGCAAGTTGAAAGTATTTTAAAACCTCCTTTAAAGTACTGTTGCCTAGCAACTCAAATGACTCACTTAGAATGCCTCTGCTGCTATTCTGGAGGCCAGGGCACACCTTCAGCTGGGACCTGGCTTGGCTGCTTCTATCTGGACAGATGCTTCTGTCACCTAGGTCTGGGCCTCTGAACTGACTTGTCCACAGAGGAGACAGAACCACTTATCAGCATAATAACAGTTTTACAAGAGTTCCATTCTTTGCACAGTCTTGCAGGAAAGTGGACCATATCTGGGGTGAAAAGAGACCTGGGATCCCGAGTCAGGCATCAGTCTAAAGGGAAATTTGGTGTGCAGTCGACGCTTACCTTCTGCCTGCAGAGAAGTTAGACTAAACTGAGTGCTTAGATCCCTGGGACACAGGAAAGGCTGACCAACCTTAGCCCTGGTTTTCCCTCCCTGTTCACAGTACCCAGTTTCCTCCTTGTGTTCTGTTTCTAAGCTGAGCTTACTAAAATTATGAACATTGAGTATTGAGATTTTGTAAAAGATCCTCTGTCCCACCCCAAAAGTGCTCCCTAATTTTAATCAGTTAGCTACTGCTACATAACAAGTCATCATCAAACTCCATAGTGAAAAAATAGATAAGCATTTAGTATTGCTTACAAGTCTGTGGGCAATTGGCTAATTCTAGTCTTGCTGGATTCAGTCTTAGAGTTGTCAGCTGTGTTTTGGGGTGCACGGGGAAAATCCCCAACCTCTCTGGGTTCTTCTTGGGCTGGACAAGCAAACAAATTAGCATTTGATATATTAGTAATTGAGAAAAATCCAAATTTAATTATTTACATATGGAGAATTTACATGACTGTAACTTCTAAAGTAAGTGGGACAAACCCAGCGTTTATATCTTGAGCTTGGGGCATCGAGGAGAGAGGAGGCCCTGCCTTAAGATAGGTTTCTCCAATAACAAGGTTATTTCTGGAAATGTCCCTCAATCTAGGTAACCTGAATTCTTTTTTTTTTATATAAAGATTTATTTATTTATACATACAAGCTGGGGTACAGACCAGAGGTGTGGGGCGGCGAGAGGGTTCACCAGAGACAGAGCAGGGAGCAGAACAGGCAGATCAATGGAAACGCACTGCTGAGGGGAGCAGTGGGCGAGGCAGGAGAGGTCTGCCACGCCATGTGGGAATCTCCCCGGTCGCCATTGTTGCCGACTGCTCCACCGGGGAGGCCTGGTAACCTGAATTCTTTAAGTATATGTCAAGTTTCTACTGAGGCCCATAGGACCTCCATTGACCTTAGTTTCACATGCCAAGGCAACAATATCTGTTAGAAAAAGGCACATTTGTGGAGAGGCCCAGCCTGCATATGCTTGCGTAGGTGGCTCTGCTGATCTTGACTGGACTCTCTCAGTGGTTTTGGAGTTGGTCAGTTACAGGTTGGTTTGGTGTGACCTCAAATGTAACACCTGGGCTTCCCTCCGAGTGACTTCTCGACAGTCCAGGCTAGTTCACATGGCGGTTGTGGATACAGAGAGCAGATGCAAACTGTGTCCCTTAAGACTGTGGCTCAGAAGTAGCATGCCAGTGCTTCTACCAAATTCTGTATTGGCCAAAGAAGCTCTTGAAGCCAGCCCTGATTCAAGGCACAGGGAAACAGACTCCAGCCTTTGATGGGAAGATATGCAAAACTGACTTGTAAAGGGCATGCATAGAGGGAGGGCAAATAATTGGGAATATTATTGCAGTTCACTTACCACAGTTCTTGTTTTTTTTTTTAAATGATGTGCTTTCATAATGGGACAGATAAAGGTATCTTTTTTTCTCTCCAGATAAACGTATCCAGCTATACATGAAAAGCGTACTTTGTCTTCCAAGCCCTCAAAAATGCATGCCTCCCGTGCCTGGAGGCCTTGCTGTCATTCAGCAGGAGCTAGAAGTACTGGGCTCTCAATATGCAAACATTGTGAATCTCAACAAACAAGTATATGGACCATTTTATGCAAATATACTTCGAAAGCTGCTGTTTGGTGAGGAAGCCTTGGAGAAGGCAGACACTTCATCTTCTACTCACTAAAGAGGAACTGACACTGATCAAGAGTTTGGAAATCCAGCACTTCAGGAGCGTCTGTTCCATCAATGGCATTTCAGATGTGGCAGCCTCAGTCCTGTCAGTGGTGCAGCCAAATCTGTGTGAACCAGTAACATTAGCATTTACGCAAGCTACGCACATCCTATAAGCCCTATTTCTGCATCTTTTTCAAGGTCAGAAAAGACATTTAATGAACAGAAAGCAATTTGTAGTTAATTATATTACCTACATAATACTTGTAAATGTTTTCTTAAGCATTTATATCTCACTTATTCATTCAACCTTTAAGGAGTTGTATTCCCTCACTTGTTCCTTTCAAATTTAATGATCTTTGGTTTTCATACAACTTCTTAAAGGGCTGAAAGCTGTGAGATTAACTAAGGGGATGGCTGTTCTGAATTAAATGGTATGAAGTAAGCATAATTTTGTTTGAAATGTGCAATTAAATTTTATTAAGGTGTAAGAGACACATTATCAGTCCTCTTTCAAAAATGTACTCAATCACATTTTATAATACCAATGGTCAGTATTTGTTTAGAATTTTTAAATGTATTAGATACATTTTGAAACCATATACGAATTTTAGATAAAACCTCCCTATTCATTTAGTGAAATTAGAAACAAATCCCTTCTAGAATTTTATTCTAGAGATTTATTTCTCCTTGGACCTTAACCTGCTCCCCAAGAGAATCAATTTTTGCACACATCTCTGAGTGAATGTCCTTGGATTTCTCAGGCCATTAATAAAGTTTTTAAGAGATTTTTAATATTTTATGTAAACAAGGCAGGACTGGTTTGAATTGATTTACTTGTAAGAAGGGAAGTTAACAATAACTTGAGGACCCCGGGAGATCCCTATTCTCAGTGAAGTTTACATCTGAAAAAAGACAAATTCTGACATCTTGAAGCATATAATTTTATTAGCAAATGCATTCTGTGTAGATTAACTTCTTACCCTGCTGTGGCCAAGTTGCTTCTCTAGATGTCCTCATTATTTGCCATTCTTGAGCATTAAATCAAACTTTGCCAAGCTGGCACTAGTTGTCATGGAAGTTTAGAGAAACTGGCTTCCCCTGGAATTGCACGTCTTTTGAAGTGTTAAGGGAAGCACTACAGTTTGGGTGGACCTGGTCTAGAAAGTGCTTTATGTAAACAATAATTTCTGTCATTTTCTCTGGACTCATTGAACTCACTGAACGTTAGTAGTTTGCTGGGGAAGCGCCGTCCGAAATGAAAAGGAGTGCTCCTTCCTCCCCGCACCTCATTTCCTCACCAAGCCCTCCACCACTATGGCGCTACTCAATTATTTGATAAAATGCTACGAAATGATTATGCAAATAAGATATCTGCAATCTTCACATTTTGGAGGATTTGCCAAAATTTGAGGAAACTTTGAAAGTCAGCTTTTTCCCACAGTGACTAATACCTTAATCATTCTGTCCATTCTAAGCAGCTGCGTGCAAGTGGAATTGAACGAAGAGCACTAGGTCTTCCCATTTTTTCCTCTTCCTGTATTGCCATCCTTTTCATGTTTTCCTGTGCTTAGAAATTATAAGGTAGTGAAGATTTTTGTTTTCATCTTCTCTTTAGTTGAAGTCATTTTCAGCTACCTTCACTTTGGGGCCCGTAGGTGGGGGCCAGAGGAGGGGCTGATGTAGAAAGTAACGTGTAGCATGACATGGCTTCTTGTCGCTTTCTGAGGTGAACTATATATTTGACGGGAAGACCAGCTGGCGGCGGTTTCCCATCAACAGCTTGGAATCGGGCTGGTGTACGTACATAATTGATTATACTGAGTTGCCAGCAGGAAAACAATCTGTAAACTTTTTATTTTTAATGAAGGGCATTCTGCTTTTTTTTGTTTGTTTTTTGAAATGGCAAAGTAAATCTCAATGTCTCAAGTCTGGATTTAGGCAACTACATTTATTATGATTTTAAACTCATATCCCTTAGCATGTTTATTTCATTTTCTCTAAATGTTTACTTTTGAGGTTTTCTTAACATGGTCTTGTTTTGTATTGTCAATTTTAATAAATATCATAAATACATTTGCATTCTTCCGCTAAAACACGTATTGTTTGTATTGGTGACATTTTAAAACTTCAAAAACTATTTCAAGATGGTATCTCTGTTTTCTAAACCACCTTTAGGTAGCTTGGAGCCAAAGTGTTGTACAGTCTTTACTGCACTTGTTCTAGAATGATTCTTCTGTGGATTGTCAGAGCCTGATAGACATCAGGTTCTGTTCATTCACTCAGTCAACAAACACTTACTGAGCATCTACTATGCGCCAAGTACTTAGGTTTTGTGATGCTCACGTGATTGGACACTGTCTTCAAGAAGTTTATAATCTGGTAAGGAGGACAAACTTGTCAACAATGATATTATAATAGAATAAAACAGGTATAGATTTCCCCCATTATCTGAAAGTAGAATGTTTCTATTTCCTATGATTTGGCAGGGGTTTATTTTGGTGGGGTTGCAGGGGTATGTGTGGGAATTTTCAGAATTTTTCCCATATAAATTAATGACAATACCCAGTCCCCAAAAATATTTAACCTACCAGGTCATACCAAATAGGAAAGTTCTACTTTCAGATAGTGGGGAAACCTACCAGTCACCCAGCAAGGGATTCCTCCCAAACTGAAAGGGTATGCCGAGGGGCAGAAGAGGTTACCCAAAAGGCACTTACAGTGAAAATTCACAACATCTTTGAAATTTGAATGTGAAAATGCCCACCATTGCCTCTGAGAATGATGATAAAAGATGATTCTAGGAAGAGCATAGTTGTGTGAAATCAAACTTCACTGGTGTGTGTAAATGAACTGCTAAGCAGAGCACACCAAGCCTCCATGGCCTCATATAACCTTATTTCTCAAATACAGTTCAAAGTAGGGGGGCACTTGGGGGTGGTAGTTACATCATTTATCCATTCAGGGACCCAACTTTCGTTTGTCGTGTGAATCAGTTATCCCCCATATCTTCAGCGTCTTCTCCATCCGCTGAGAAGATAGGAAAATAATCCATTGGCCAAAACTCAATGATGTGGCCTCATCTACCTGCGAGGGAGGCAGGAAAATGGGCCCAGGAGAAAGGGGCTGCCATGGGTATTGGTAAGCATTAGCAGTCTCCCTTGAATAAGCACCCAGAGCCTGCCTTTTATGAAAAATAGATTTAAAATCACATGCCTGCTCTGATTATTAAGTAATATTGAGTAAAAGCTCCCCAGAGCATGGGTTGAGAGGATTTTGGAGCCAGATCCAGAATAAGCCGTAAAGAATTCTGTGACTGATTGGAAAAGTATGCCTCGAAGGGCCACCTTGCACATTTTTACTTCTATACTTGAACCGCCTTGAAACTAAAGTTCAGCCTTTTCTACCTCTGAGGAAGTTGCAAAAATTTTCCACTTGTTTAGTAAAGTAGCATGGGACTGAGAGTTCACCCTGACTACTTAGTAGCTATGGGAACCCACGTCCATCTTTTAATCTCCCTGCACCTCATTTCCTTCTAGACCTGCTTACCCTACTTTCCGTTTGCCTCACTGGGATACCATGAGAATCAAATGAGATAATGTGTTTGAAATTATCTGCAAATTCCGAAGCACGATGTAGCCAGAATACATCCTAATAACTAATTTATTAGTCCTGAATCTCTTTCAAGCTCCAAGAGTTTTTATTATTGGGAATGTGGTGATCAAGTACTTAAATACACAAGAACAAAAATTGTCATATCTCATCAGAACCATGGTTCGTTAAGCCCAGTATTGTCATTGACAGAGAAATGCAAGGGTATGCGGAAGGCTGCAGCTGTTGTCCTTGCTGTCAACCTCAAAGGTCGGTGACAAAATCCAGTGTGTTCTAATTTCATTTAGTGTTCAATTGTGACTTTGCCCTCTTCCCCCACCGTGGTTTAACCTTTGAGAAAGCATATTTGCATGATCAACTTGTGCCCTTTTCTTGTCCATTTTTGAAATTAAGTTTATCTTTTTATGTCTAAGCTTACTGTTACCTCTTTCGGATTTCAAGAGAAAGGGATTGAGGAATTGATGGTAAGGCTTTATGAAGGAGGGAAACCCAGGAATCTGTCCGGATCTGCACTTGCAGACTTTGTGAGGAAACTGAATTCACTTGTTTTCTTTCAGAGTATAATTAAATGATAGTGACAAGTAGTAATGGCCACTGAGCACTCACCATATGGAGAGAACCACTGTATGCACTCACATAAATGCTCTCCATGGCTACAACAATCTGTGAGGCAGACTGTGTTACCATTTCCATAGAGGTTGTAATGAAACTCGGGCTAAAGACATTGTCCGAGGGCACAGAGCTGGGGATTGGAACCCAGGAGTCTAACTCTGGAACATGTGCCCTTAGCTAGCTGCCATACTGGTTTGCTGAGGTCAGCCAAACAAAGGTATTTCTCATTGTCTTCATGCTACCAAATGCTGACTTGGTGTTTACTTTTCTGACTTTGTTTCTGTGTGTGAGAATTACAGATATCCCAGGTGAAAGACCATAATTGGGTGCATTTGCTATTAATCAGTATGGAGCCCTCGCCCCACATCTCCCATGTTGGGTCAGGTTCTCCTGACCAGCCACCTCTGCTCCCCGATGTGAATGTCTCTGGCTGATTCTTGGCCCTACCAGTTTGACAGGATGGTAAGTTCACATGAGACAAACCAGGGGTTTTCAGAGAAAGACTTAGGGGCCTACTAGGCAGCTAGAGGCTTTTGGGCAACCCAGTGTTGCTCAAAATGCAGAATGTTCTCTGCTCACAGAATTTCGATTCTATCCATAATCGTGCTCTCCTTGCTGTTTGTCAGGGGCTAGACTTCCAAGAGACCCTCTGTCCTTCCCCTTCCAGACTGAAGAGCTCTGCCATCTCCCCTGCATTGCTCAGGACTTCTCTGGTTCTATTACAAATTTATTCAGGTACAGATCAGGAACATGCATCTGTTTCCCAGTGTGAAGGCACGAGGTGTTGAAGAGAGGATAATATTCTCCTTTTGTTTCTAGCATCTTCATGTAGCAGTCTTTCAGAATAAGATTTAATTTAACACGAGGGCCAAAGTGAGCGCAACTTCAGTGGGTGTTTCTAGGAGTATCACAGGCGCTTCCCTCAACAAACTCTATGAGAAACCGCACTCAGTTGCCAGAATGTGGTTTAGATGTCTGAGCCCTCCTGCCATTGCCCAAGGTGGTTTTCTCTGATTGAGATGCCTCCCTCCACCCCGTGCATCAGTGTGGTGTGATGGCATGGGCTCTGGGCTCGGATAATTAGAGATTTAAATTCCAGCTACTCTTGGCAAATTTCTTAACCCCAATGAGTCTTCGTCTCCTGACCTGTCAAATGGGGACAATCATAGCTGCCCCCTAGTGGTTGATCATTGTATCAGCGAATGCACATAAGTGGTTATTTCAATGCCTGACAAAAACCAATGCTCAGGAAACAGACATGCTCCTTAAACTCAGGGCTCAGGTAGGACGCCTCCCCTTTCCTTTGCTCTCCTTTGACCAACGGCCCTTATATCCTCGGCCCCGTGGCACTGGTCCCTTTCTCATCTGGCTACACTATCTGATAAGTATGTGGTGGGATGGCATCTAAGCTGTCACCACTTCCCCCTCTGGGGTTCCCTTCCCCTAACTGTCCAGCCCTCTATTCAACCCATCGCTCTTTATGCACTAATCCTCAGGAAAAGAATGTGAAACAGAGAAATCTAGAAACTGTCCCTGGTTTTTTGGTTTTAAAAATCCCCCCTGAGGGGATCAAAAAAAGTCATGAATTTGCCCTGCGGAACACATGCTGATACATTGGGGGTCGGGCAGGTGCAATGAAGGATTTCAAGCATGGTAGCTGTTGTGCTCTTGGGCCAAGACCACTCAATGCCAGCCCATTGTGGGACTCTGGGACCAGGTTCTCTTTTCAAAAGAAACTTTAAAAAAATCAGGATTTTTAAAGCCATGAAATATAATAGCAAATGTATTTTTACTCACTGCATGTTTTCCTTTCAAGTTACTTATTCAACACAAATTTATTCAGGAAATGGGGGTTAGAACCTAGTGATACCAACAAGACAGTCCCTGTTCCAGGAGTGCCTGGTCTGAGGAGCAGATTAAATAGAGGATGTTTGAGATCAGGCATTGAGTGACAGGTCATATGTTCGTGATACCCAGGAGTTGCTGGACCAGAGGCATTAGTATCAAGTGGGCACTTATTAAAAATGGAAACTTTCAGGTGCCAGCTCAAATCTAGCAGGTCAGACAGTCAAGGTTGCTTTTTTTTTTTTAAAGATTTATTTTTGCATACAAGCTCGGGTGCAGGCCAGAGGTGTGAGACTGTGAGAGGGTTCACCAGAGACAGAATGGGGAGCAGAACAGGCAGATCGACCAAAATACACTGCTGAGGGGAAGCAGTGGGCAAGGCAGGAGAGGTTTGCTGCACCACGTGTGAATCTCCCCAGCTGGGCATCGAACTCGCGCCACAACTCCACAGCACTGTGTTAACTCGTTGTGCCACCAGGGAGGCCCTCAAGGTTGTTTTCAAAAGCTCATCAAGTGACTCAGATGCAGGCTAGAGAAACACTGTGATGTTGGAAAGCCAACTTTGAGATCTCTGCCATTGAATAATGGCCTCACAATCCAGAACAGTCTCCATTCTAAGTAGGTTCCTATCTGGTATTCGCATAGCTGATTCAAAAGTGGATCTGCCTCTCTAAGTGAACTTTAAGAGCTCCAAGGGCAGAGGCTGATTCTTTTGATTTTTCTTTTATTTCTGCTACTTCCAGATGAGTGCAATACTTAGAAGTAGGTATTGAAATTTACTCAAAGTAGCTAATCAAGAAATTAGGCTGAGGGTTATTTATATATTCGACAAGAAAAGGATAAATACATATTCATAAATTTTTGTAATTTATTGTGGCAATAATAATAGTAATATACATGAAATTTACTATTGAGGTCACTTTTCAGTGTACAGTGTATTAATTGTGTAGCCATCACCACCTATTTCCAGAAGGTTTCCATCTTCCCCATGAAACTCTACACAGTAAACAATTTCTGGTTATCTTTTGCCAGGTATTTTTCCAAGGGGATTTTCTTCCCCCTATTGATTTGTGAATTCATTTTACAATAAGGATACCCATCCTGTCTTATGCTAACCTGTGTTTTACAAAAACTTTTTATAGTGATTTTAAAAAATCTATTCAACAAATTTAAAATATTCCATAGAATCATAAAACTATGGTTAGGATTATACGATCAAATTCATGATATTTTAATTTATAACTTCTGCCTTTGTTTTGTTCTTTGAAGACTGTCACCACCTAAATGTTAGGTTCACTTACATTTTCTTCAAAGCCTTTGTTAACATTTAAGTATTTAATCTATATAGGATTTGCTTAGGTATATTTTCTCCTAAATGGCTAATCAGTGGTTCTAATATAATTTTCTGAATAAATCATATTTCCCCTAATTTAAAATGTCAGCTCTTCGTACTAAATTTCTGATAGTTATGATCTTCAATCCAGTCCTTTTGAAACCGTAACATTATCTTAATTATTGTCCCGTTATGCTCTAGTCTCTAGGGAATTAATTCCTCCTAACTATCGTCATTTTAATTGCTGTTTTACTAGAATATTCCAGTACACTCATGAACCCCATAATTTTTTAAACGACCCCCTATATTTCTTATTTTTTTACACAATGTTAATGTACCATTTCAGACAAATAAATTCAGTCGTTGTGGCTCAATTGCGTAAGTTACCCTTTTCTTCGAATTATTTTAAAAATTGCAAGCACTGTGCTTTGTCGGTCTCAATCATGGAACAATTAGCAATGACGTTAGGGGCTGGGGTTTATGATCACTCAGGCGAGACCTCCAAGAGCCACCAGGAGGCGCAGTTTCCCAAGTCCGCCTCAGTCACATCCGGGTTCCACTGCCGCATAGGGCAAGGAGCAGGCGGAACCCTTCTATTGCGGCTCCAATTAACCTGCGCAGTGGGGAGCATTTAGGCCTCTGCGCACCGCTCTCCACGGGTGCAGCAGTTTGCTTGGGCTGCTAAGGCCCGCGTGGGAGTTCCGTTTGCTTTTTCCTTCGCCGAGAGCAACATGGACGTGCTTGCAGAGGAGTTTGGGAACCTGACCCCGGAGCAGCTGGCGGCACCGATTCCGACTGTAGAGGTGAGGCGCGGGTACGCGGGGAACGGAAGGGGTCGGAACGCGCGCCGAGGAGGCGTTGCCGTGGGTGTTTTCGACGCGGCGTGGGGATTCCGCGCATGCTCAGGACACCGCGCATGCTCAGACCCCGTGTGCGAGCCCGGCTCGGAGCCGCTAGCACGTCGAGGGGCGGAGCTCAGAGGAGCTGTCCGTCGCCACGTGGGCGGAGCAGCCCCGCCGACCGCTCCCGGGTTGGACCCCTTCCGGTGTCCTGGCTAGTCAGGGGCGTTTTGATCCTCGGGTCACCTTGGGGGTCCCCCTCATCTTCGCGGACTTTTAGAGGACACTGAGGCCCAAGGAGTCCAGGCTACTTCTGTGAAGTTCCACTGCCGATGTGGTGCTAAAACCAAATTGTCAGAATCCCAGTCTCGTAGTTCCTTTAAAGAAGAAATTCAAGTTTGGGCTTTCAGGGGTGTTTTAATATCTTGAAATTTTATTCAAATTTTTGCCTCGATGTTTGCTTTCAGAAGTTAAAGGTAACTGCTCGGTAGTGCAGTTCAGCTTTTGACGAAATTCTGTTTTCTAACAACCTGTCTGGGCCCCAGGACCCACACTGGCATCGAATGGGGAACTGGAGAAATGACACCCGGAAGGATAGTCAGGGATGAGATTTCAGATAGAGAGGATGGGACACCAGGAATATGTTAGACCATCTGATGTTTTTGAGGAACGGAAATAAACCCCGTAGTGCTAGAGTGAAGAAAAATAGAGGGGGTAAAAAAAGAGGAAGCGTTCTAATTTTGAGAGGTTTTGTCAGACATCCGAAGGAGCTTGGACTTTCTTCTGGGAGGAATGACATGCTACTGAAAGAGCTTAAACAGGAGACAGATAGGATCGCTCCATCGGTTGAACTATAAGAACTTTATAGAATCATTGAAGCTTAATGAAGTGGAATTATAGTCAGTACATCAGATTCAACGTACCACTGTTTGCAATACCTATGAAATATAATCAGGCAAAACTGGATTTTAAATCTTGAGTTATGAAGAGCCAATACTTACTTTGTGCTAGTCTCTGTTTAAGCATAACATGCATGACATTGTTTAATCCTCCAAAATAAGTGCCATCTTCACCTCATTTTTCCAGTAAAGACTTTTGAGGCCCAGAGAGCTTAAGTAGCAAACCCAGTGTCAGGAGGGTTTGATAAGTGGCCTATCTGGAATGTGGATGCTGGCTGCCTGACTCCAGAGTCCTCATCCCTAACTGCTAGTTGAACTGTTTCTCCAGAGAGCCAAAGGAATGAGCTGAAAGGATTTGTATGACTTTCCTGAGTTTGCAGGGCAATGAAGGTGCCAGTATCACAGTCTTCTGTCCAGGAATCCAGCCCACCATCCCATCTTAGGTGTCCTGCTCTCTGAATATTCTCAAATCTGAAATGTTATGCAAGCCACAGTCATCTTGTACTTTTAGGCTCTTGGCTTGTTCCGCTCCAATGTATTTTGTGCTCTGCAGCCAGAGCCATCAGTTCAAAAATCATAAATACAGTCATGGTGCTCCTTGGGTTACAATGTTTTCATCTCTGCCCATTGCTCTCAGGGCAGAATCTGAAGTCTCTTTATACAGCTCTCCTCAGTCTGGCCCTGCTACTTCCCCAGCCTTTTTCCTCCTTTCCTATCCCTTCCCCACAGCCTGCTGAGATCTTTTTACTTTACACATGCAGTCCTTCCAGGTGTCTTTCTCTCATTCCTCTTTGTAGATTTGCATACTATAAAATGCGTGGATAGTAAGTGTTCAGTTATATTTGCTATGTTATACACAAATTAACTATGAACCAAGATTGAGGACTCTTCCATCGCCACAGAAAGTTTGCTTATCACCCTTTCAGTCTTTCTCTCTCCCCCAACCACCTTTTGATTTCTGTCATCATAGATCAATTTTGCCTGACATCCTCTTTTTTTAAGACTTTTTTTTTTTGAGAGCAGTTTTGGGGTTACTATTTCTCAGGCCCCATGTGCCCCTGCATCCCTGTTTCTTGAAAAATACTTTTTACTTCTGCCTCCCTCCCTGGCCACTCCTCCCTCTCCTTTGTTGGGTCTGCCTCTGTTGGTCGTCTCTCAGTGGTGGAATGTTCTTGGTCTTTCTTCAGGGAACTCTTCTCCATCCACACGCTTTAGATGATCTCATTATTTGCATGGCTGTGATTACCATCCTGCCCCTAATCTAGAGCTCCAGTTCCCAGAAACCCTCTTTCCATGTTCCAGACTTATTTTTGTTGTCTCTTTGACAGCTCTATATCTGAGTGTCAAATGTGCATCTCAAATGTAAGTGTGGCCTCTGGCCCCCTCACCCAGCCTGCTTCGCTGACAGTGTCTGCACCCCCCCCATCCCCTGATGGGCAGCTCTTCCCTTTTCTTTCAGTCTCCACCTAATCTGCTATCAAATCTTGTTGGCTCTAACTTCAAAGTGTGTCTCTGTAAGTAGTAAATTCCTGCGTGATCTTCCTGTTTCTAACCCTGTCTGTTCTCCGCTCAGCAGGAGAGCGAGTCAGTAAGGTGAATCGTCATCCCCTCACTCTTTCACGCAGCACCTCCCAGTGCTGCTTATGTCAGTCAAAGTCAGAGTTTTTTACAGTGGCTGCAAGGTCCTCTGTGATCCACAGGCCCTTACTCTTATTTTGGACTCCTTTCTAACCATGTGCCAGATTTGCCATTAGCAGATCAGATGCCACACACAAAAAGAAGTTTATCATTTTAGGCCGCTACAGTCTCAGGAAGGAGTGAAGAACAGGCCCAGAACTGAAGAAGTTCGCAGCATCCCTCTGTCCTGCGGGAGATCAGTACCGTCGGCTGTGCTCCAGCCTTGAGATGAGCTCTGACCAACGCTGGTTGAGAAAGAACGAGAGCAAAAGGGCTCCTTTGGGGTCAAGGAACGCCTTTCCCCGTGATTCTGAAGCTTCCTTTTCCTTTCTCAAACTGGCAACCCCAGCTTAGCAAGTGTCATGAGGACAAAATGTAATATGGAAAGTGCTTAGAACCTGGAGTCATCAAAGAAATTCAAATTATATTCTGTTGAAGAATACAGCTTAACAACATATGTGCACATAAACATCTACACATCCATGTTTACCAGAAAAGTGGTTATACTATAGATTTTTTTTTGTCTTGACTTGCTTTCTTTGTGATAAAATAAGTGATGATTGGGTCATTAAAGTAACTTGTAAAAATGTTGTAGTTGCCAAGCCAGAGTCCTGATACACCTGTCGTTTCGATTCACAGGAAAAATGGAGGCTGCTTCCAGCATTTTTAAAGGTAATTGTCTAACATTTAATAATATTTGATTATTTTTTTCAAATAAGTCCAAAAATGCATCCTTTTTAAAAAAATTAGATGTTTATCACCAACTGAGATTTTTAGATTTTGTGTTTTGCTAGGGTTTGGAAGTACAAGGAATGATACGGTGCTGGTGGAGGGAGTGGTGGTCCAGTTTTAGACACGGTAGCAAAGTGCTGTGGGCAAGAGCGATGGCTGGTGGACAGAGAAGGCCTCCAAGTGAGGCGAGACGGACGCCTCGTCTTCAAGGAAAGGATGTATCTGAGCTGAAAGGCCGCAGGGAGCTTGGCTGATCAGGTGCTTAAGACGAGCCTCCCAAGATCCGTGGGAAACAGCTGTGGGTCTCTTTGGCTGGAATGGACGTTTGGTCGTCAGAGGAGCTGCTGAATAGAAGGTTCAAGTCTGCTTTAAAGAGCTGATGCTCCGTACAGGGACACCACAATGAGAGACCACTTGACACCCACCAGGAAGGGTATAACCAAAAAGAAAGATGACGAGTGTTGCTGAGGAAGTGGGAACAGACAAGACTGGCAGTTCCACCAACAGTGAGACAGACTACCCATGGGGTCCAGTGACTCCACTCCTTGGTGTCCACTCAAGAGAAGTGAACACATGTCCACACACAGACGTGCACAAATGTTCATGTCGGTGTTACGCATGGTAGCCAGAAGTGGAAATGGCCTAAGTCAACTTATCAACTGCTCGATGGCCTTGTCAACTGCTCGATGGATAAATAAAGTAGGGTATGGCCATAGAACGCAGTAATTGGCAATAAAGAGAAATCAGCTTCCTTCATGTATACACAGCATGGATGACTCTAGCAAGAGTTATTTTAAGTGGAGGAGTAGAGACCTGATAAGTGGCAGGTTTATCTGACAGAGGGAAGTGTGCTGGGAAGTGGTGCTGGGCAGCTCGGGCAGATTCCTGATCAGATTTAAAGCCAGAGGGATATTCCGAAAGCTGGAGAAGAATGTTTAAGTGGTGAGGAATGTTTAAGTTAAGTGGAGGAGGAAACAATGTTTAATTTTTCCTAATGATAAGAAATGGTAATAAGGTCAGGGGAAGGAATTTTTTAATTATAACTATTTTTTTTTTTAAAAAGGAACTATATGGAAGCAGAGAAGGGTGGTATTTAAGGGTAAAAAAGGAAGATGCAGCTGATGGTACAATGTCCCAGAAGAGAGAGGGAATGTAACAGAGAGAATGTGGGATCGCAGCTGCCAATGACAGTGGCCGACAGGGTTAAAGTCAGGATGTCCAGCTGGGCGGACAGCAGCAGGCAGGCAGATGCAAATTCCTGTACTTAGCTTTGCACAAGTAACAAATGAGGTGTGCTTAAATTAATAGCATTTTTGGGGTGAGGATAAAAATCACCTTTTGAATTTTGGCTGATGAGCCAGTCAGGTGCCTTGCCTTATTTATTTATTATTACATATATTTGGGGAATCATGAGGGATATTTAAATACATCCTGAATTGCAAAGATCAGGTTACATCTCAGGGAGGCTAGGAAGGGGGACTAATGCTATGGATGAGAGGCGGAATGAGGGCACCCGAATGTCAAGTTTTACTGAGCAAAATTCACGAATATTTGCCTCACTTTGGTTTTGAGAAACATTTGACCATCATCTTAGAGTCTGTGACATTACTCTGCTGCTTTGTTGCTCAGCCCTTTTGTACTTTGAATTTGTTTAGGTGAAAGGCCTGGTGAAGCAGCACATAGATTCATTTAACTATTTCATCAACGTGGAGGTAAGATCACACCTTAGAAACAGACACAGTTACGCCCTCCTGGGAAGCTGGGGTTTTCTCTGATGCTGTTCTTCTCTCCTCTGCAGATAAAGAAGATAATGAAAGCCAATGAGAAGGTCACGAGTGACGCTGACCCCATGTGGTACTTGAAGTAAGGAGCCTCAGTTTGCTCTTTTCACGATGTTTCTTGCTTGGTTTTTGAAGTGACTCTGGTTGCTCTCAAAACGCTCTTGAAAGAATTCTCTTTCAATCCGTTGAATAAGATAATTACCAAGTGCTTGATTTTTGACTGGTAACCTAATTATAACAAATAGAGTTATGATGGAGAAGCTGCCGGAACTGGCAGGCTTTAACTGTTTCGGAACCTATTTCTTTTGAAATAAATTTTAGACTTAAAGAAAACTTACAAAAGTGGTATAGAAAGTGCCCGTATTACCCTTCACTTGCCTTCTGCTTGTATCAACATCTCCCAGATGCTCCAGAGCACAGCTAGCAAAAGCAGGACATTAGCCTTGATGCGGAACTGTTAGCTCATCTAGGTCATACTGGGTTTTCCCGCTTGAGGCCCTGGTTCTGGGCAGGGAGTCAGTGCAGGGCCCCACAGCACCTGGCCTGTCTGCCTTCTGTGTCTCCTCCAGCGTGTGACAGTCGCTTCAGCTTTCTTGGTCGTTCCTGACCTTGACACGTTTGAAGGATTCTGGCCAGTTGTTTCGTAGGTGGTCCTTCAGTTCGGGTTTGCCTGTTTCCTTGTGACTAGATGGCATTATGCTCTTTTGGCAAGAACACCACAGAACCCCTGTTCTGTGCCTTTCTCACGCGTTATGTCAGGGGATATGGAGGCTGACATAGTTTATTCCTGGTGAATTTAACTTGGTTCACTTGATTAAGTGGGGATCTTCCAAGTGTCTCCCCCAGATGCTTTAATTAGTAAGGGTATATCATTTGAGACTATGTGAACATATTATTTCTCGTCATATTTTACCACCCATTTTAGCTCACACTGATGGCTCTTCCCCAGGGCAGTTATTACTCTGGTGATTCCCTAATGGTGAATTTCTGTTTCCATTATTCCTTCTTCAGGATGTTGGAATTCTATTGTAAGGGCAAACTTTTTCTTCCCCTCACTTATCTAATAGTTGTATTGATAAGAATTTTATTGAGAGCATATAAAATCTAATAATTTTACTGATATTAATTTATTTTATGGATCATAATTCAGAACTATCTTTATTCTTCAGATTGTCCCAGTTTTGACCATGGGTCATTTTTCAAGCTGACTCCTGTGTCCTTTCAATATGCCCCCGTTCATTTTCAATCATTGCTTTACTTTCCGGCACGGTGAGATGTGGTCCGTCTGGTAATTTCCCTGTCCTGGTTTCAACCTGGAGTCAGCATTTCTCTAAAGAGCCCCAGCCCTTTTGACTGGAGAACATGATTGGAAACCAAGAGATGGCTAAGAAAGCTTCAGAAGCAAAACTAGGAGGTAGATCTCCTTACACCAACACCTGCACACACATCCGTTTCTGCACACCTGTTTCCTCTTCACTTATTCCTATAGTAAAAAACACCCATAGTGATATCTCTGACTAATCCAGCTCCACAGGACTAATCCAGCTCTATATTCTACCTTGCCTTTCTTTCCTTTCTTGTCACATTTGTCCCTGGCAAAGAGAAACCTGGCTTTCACTACCCACACTATTTATGGATTTATTCAACCCCAGAATATGTAAAGTAGTTTCAGAATTGTTGACTCACACTTCTGTGGAATAGAATTTATTAATTGCAGTACAGTGTTTGTATTCTTCCTTTTTGTATTTATCTTCACAGTAGCTAGTCAAATACTGTATTTAGATTGGTTGTTTTCTTTTCATCGTTTTAGTGCCACTGTGTTACTCATTTGTGCAGCAGTTAAGGTTTGTATTCAATTTTGAGTCTCTCCCACCCCACTCCACTGTGGTTGATTTTAATTGTTTATTTTGGGGGGATGTGAAGCATTATTCTGGTGATAAGATTAGACCTATAAAAGGAAGTATTTTCAGGAAATTGTTGCTCCCCTCCCTGTTCTTTTTGCCTTGCTCCCAAGCTGTTCTTTGTAGTGACCAATTTCTGCTTTTTCCTTCTTTTTTTTATATATATAAAAATGAGCATATACATGTTTTCTCTGTTATCTGGAAGTAGAGGGCTTCTGTGAATCCTCTCAAAAGCTAGAATAGCATAAAGCAGAGATGCAGGTAGTTTACATGGAAAAAGGTGTGAGCCTTCCCAGATCCAAAAAATAACCTACCAAGTCATACCAATTAAGCACACAAAACCAAAAAATACTAACACATAAAACCATAAACAGGCCTAGCATGTGTTAGCAGGAATGATAGATAAACAGGCAAGATGTGAAGTTGTTCCCCGGGAAGGGGGTGCGAGGCCAGGCCACGCTCACTGCTGGGGGGAGGGCACTGCCTCTTGTTCGGGGCTCACCACCCGGTCTCGTGCCACAAAAGTGAAAACTCTGTAAAGATTTTAGTGAAAACAAGTACCAGGACAGGTCTTTCATGAAGCGAAGTGGCATAGGTGAACTTTTGAAAAGTGGGGGATACTTGTGTATTGCTTCCCTGTATAGCCCCTTCATCCTCACATGAACAATAACATGCTGCAGATAATCTTTCAGACCTTGCCTCGCTTTTTTTTCATCAAAAATCATTTTCAGGAAGCTGTATTTCCAGTATTTTTGTAAAGAGATTGGTGGAATTTTTAAGAGATACTTTGGGTGTTTTACCTTCTTTATAGAGCAATATGTACTATTACCTCGTGAGGATAACCGATTAATTTGTCCTCCTTAGTAACATGAATATTTATAAAAACATACTCCTTGGATGTGGGAGGAAAAGGGCCTGTTTGTCTATACGTTCTTTGAAGAAGTATAATTCATAACGGGATAATTGCTTTCCAGATATCTTAATATTTATGTTGGGCTTCCTGATGTTGAAGAAAGCTTCAATGTAACTAGACCCGTGTCTCCTCATGAGGTAATTACAAACCTTATTTTATTATTATTTTTATCCTTATTGAGGTAACCTTGGCTTACAGCACTGTATGTGATTTAGGGGTCTGGGTTCACACCTCCTCAGATGTCCATAACCACACCCACTGCCAAGAACCTGAAATCCTTTACCCTGAACCATTTGGCCCCCTCCCCCTCCCCTAACCCTACCTCCTCCTCTAGTAGCCTCAATTCTGCAGTCATATTTCTGGGTTTAGTTTTGTCAGTTCCTTCATTTGGTTTCTCTACATTCCATATCCGAGTGAAATCATCTTTATTTCTCCTTCTGACATATTTTACTTAGTATAACTCCATCATATAAACCTTATTTTAATGAGATTTGTTTGCTTTAACTGAGAAGTCTATGCCCTGTGCTCTTAAAACTTGATTTCAAAACAGGAAAAGAAAGCTATGAGACAAAGGTAACGGTTATAAACGAGGACTTGTATACTATACTGTATTAGGAAAAAATTCTGTACTATTTAGATTATCATTTAATCCCAGTTAACTTGCATTGTTCTATAACCCTGTCTTTTTTTTTGTCCTGTTTCTGAGCTTTTTAGTGGTCCCCCAACCTTGCCAGCCACTTGTACCTTGCAAGGGTTACTTGGTTAGCACGTTTCTTGAGGGTCAGCAGGCATTGTGTTAGTCAGGGGAGGCAAAAGATGAGGAGCTCAAAGTCTAGTAGAAGAGAAGGGTGGGAAGAAAATTGCAATACCAGGATTTTAGCCGAGTCACAAAGGGTTATAGAATAAGCCTATTTATTGGCTTTCAGCAGATTCTGGATTTCTCTTTGAATTTGATTTTTTCTTTGAATTTTAATTGGGATTGGTTCAGGAAAGAGAATGATTTTTAGATTTAGTGGTGCCTTCTTTAAAGATGGAGCTATGTGCTGAGAAATGCACCATGAGGTCATTTTATCATCACGTGAACATCGTGTAAGTCCACAAACCTCGGTGGTACAGCCTGCTGCACACCTTGGCTGGATGGTCAGCCCATCAGGACCCCTCATATATGGTCTGTCATTCGCCAAAGCATTGTTAAGTGAGGCTTGACTGGGTCTGGCTGCTGACTGTAAAGCTGAAATAGAAATTAGGGAAGATAGCCAGGAATCTTTATTAAAGAAAAAAATAAAGTAGTAGAGTGTTAAGAGTGTTGTCTAAGTGGGATTAAATAGGTATGATATAGTAACCTGACATTTTTGTGTACGTAAATTTTAATTACTTAAAAATCAGGTACTGATCAAACATTTATTTTGTACTTTGATACTGAGGAATACAAAGAAATGCAGCACAGTAGCCTTGCACAGCTCAGGCCAGGGCTCAGTTAGTGAGTCATTGCCTCATAAATCTAAAGTCACACCAACAATTTCTAAAGTTCCCCAGATAATTCAGAAATTGTTCGAAAGGTGCAACAAAGGATTTGTGCTATCATCATAGCACTTGGTAAGGAATTGTGTTGTCTAGTTTAGCTTATTTGGAGAATAAAAGAAAATATAGTTTAAACTTTGTGTATACGTGGATACACATTAAATACACACACTTAATGCACTTAATATACTGTTTTCGTTGTTAACTGTTTGAATTGGTTGCAAGTCACATTGATTTCCATGGACCCAGTTTGCAAGGATCTGTCTAGCTGCTGCCAAGACACAGGCGCACTGGCTGCTGATGACGTCACGTCAGTGAGGAGCAAGTCAGTGTTGGATCCGCTGTCCCCTTCAGGGCTGCCAGGGCAGGGGTGCTATGGCCGGACTCGAGCAGTACCTGGTAGTCTTTCCCTCCCGGGGGGCAGAAGCTCCACTTCTCAGCACCCGGGCAGCCCACAGAACAGCTCAGCGTCCTGTGGAGAGGTCAGAGATCACTGGGAGCCATATTCCACCTAGTGACGCAGCTCTTTGAAGCTGTCAAGACACTTTGTTTTTCAGAGAAGAGGAAGAGTGGTTCTGTCTGATTCTATTTCAGTGCCGCCTGCGGGACATGACATACTCGGCCCCCATCACAGTGGACATCGAGTACACGCGGGGCAGCCAGAGGATCATCCGCAATGCCTTGCCCATTGGCAGGTGAGCCATGAGGTCACGCTCGAGCCGCCTGCCTGCCCTCCAGTCCCCTGAGGAGACCTTGTGCAAGTCCTTAAGTTCCTTTTGCCCTGTTTCTTCATCTGGAAAAGGTGGGAAGTGGTCCCTCCTTCCTCTGATGGTCTCGGGCCCAGTGAGTCCGCACATGTGGCGCCCTGTCCAGCACAGTATGGTGGCAGTGGTGACTTTCAAGACATGAAACCTCTTCTAAAAATTAAGGAGCATGCTTCCATTTTCTCCCGTAACTCGAGGCTGTGAGAGAAGTATTAGGAAAATGGCATTTCAGTGATTTGTCCAGGACTGTTGTCTTGTTGTCTTGTTGTGGTTTCATGTATATGTAAAATTTGAGTTTTGTTGGAAGAGGGACTCTCCCCATGGAACTGTATTAAAGGGAGAAGTTACTTATTTGCCAAGAATAAGTTTGGAAAGAGTTGTTTGACAGGCATTTTTGCAGTCTACTTTCCCCAATTAGAGAAATATATTGGCTCTCCTGTAGAAGTGGACAAACCCACAATACTGTGCGTTTAATAATGGTGTTGGGCTTGAAACCTAGTCCAGGTTGGTTTTGCCCCTTCAAAAGTGCTAAAAGCTTAAGAAACATCCATTTGTTCAACAAGTATGCATCAGCTGCCTGCCGCCTGTCCTGTCTTGTGCTGAGTATTCAGGTAAGTAGGGGATACTGCAGATACAGCTCCTGCCAGCTACATGCGTTCACGCTGTCCGGGAACGCAGGCTTAGGTGTCATGTGGTATTTTTGACCTTGTTAGGTAAGGGGTATGATGGAGCGGGCCAGAGCACTGTGGGAGGACATGAGTTTAACAAATCTTTCCCTAGTACTTCTAAAGGAGGGAGCTGTTACCAATGTTTTCCCATTCTTCATGGAGGGAAATGAGCAACGATATCAAAATGTTGATCTTTGTTTTAGCAGGACTGTTTGAGTAATATTGAGATACTTCTCTTTCTTATAAAGGGACTGTAATTGTGTTGAGTTAAATCTTGGGTTTTTGCTGAATTATTGGCAGCACAGTTCATATTCTTTTCACCTTTTTTTGCCAGTGATAATTTGTATGTGATTTTTTTCTTTTGCTTTATTTTATACAGAATGCCCATAATGCTACGCAGTTCCAACTGTGTTCTTACAGGGAAAACACCCGCAGAATTTGCCAAACTGAATGAATGTCCATTAGATCCAGGTATCTGTGATTTCTTGGATTACTCCCTCTGCCTTCTTTTCTTTTTTCTTTTCTTTTCTTGCTTTTGTTTTGCCTTTGCTATTGTTTTAGCATTTTCCCTCAAAAACAGCATCATCAGTCCTTCTGCAGCATAATACTTTGTTCTAAGCATTTGAAATTTGTTTCCAATTTCATTCTGTTAGTCTGTATTTCTCAACGATACTGTTTCCTCTTTTATCGCCAGGTTTAAAACTTTAAAACTGTAAGTTCTGGTTTATTACCATGACTTTTCAGTCTTTTTTTTGTAACTTTGCTCAGTGGTTTCTTTTGGGATATTTAAAAAGTCAAGAATAATCCAACAGAATTTTTTGTCTAATTGCTCTGAAAAGACTCAACTCACTTTGGGTAGTAAAGGGGCAAAAAAGAGAATCTTTTGTTTAACTTTTTAAAAATTTTATTTTGTGTTTATATTTTGGCATTTTCTTTTATAAAGTTTCAATGTTAACACTTAACAGAAAGTTATTTATACTTCACTCATATTTCATATTGATTTAATTTAAAGTTGCCTTAATCTAAATCCTTTAAAATTGCATTGATGTAGAGTTCCAAAAGATTTTCGAGAGAGATTAACAAAGACCATTACTTTGTCAGGCTAGAACACAATGTTTCATAAGTCAAATATGTTGCCTTGTTTGAGCTTTTATTCTGAAAGTAAAATGAAGTCTCACTTAATCCTGTTCTGAGTTGTGTGCAAAAAAGGATGATAATGTCTTGACTTTTATTGAGTATAAGATGTTGTTTTCAAAAACTAATCTTAGGCTATCACTCTCACTGATCTGTTAGAAAATTCAGAGCAGATTTTACTTTATACTGAAGATTGTTGGTCACTTCTGTGCTTACGAAATCTGAAGACTTGTTTATTGAACATGTATTTTTCATTCCCTTCTCTGTGTGTTAGGTCCTGCTGATATACATGCCCTGTCTTCAAGAAGTTTATTATCTTGTGGCCCATTTGTAGAAAGTCATGTGATCATTCTGTCATCGGTTCATAAAACCAGTATCAGCAGACCCCTCCCAATGAGTTGATGGCCGGCACCATGAAGTAGGGGGGAGCCGGTCTCTGACTCCAGAGATCACTCCAAACCCCACTGTGTAAAAAATAGATGGTGAAGCATTTCTTGTTTCCTCTGGGCAGGTGGCTACTTCATTGTTAAAGGAGTAGAAAAAGTTATTCTTATCCAGGAGCAACTGTCTAAGAACAGAATCATTGTGGAAGCTGACAGAAAAGGGGCTGTTGGTGCTTCAGTTACCAGGTATGGAAATCAGAGACGGGGTGGCTAAGAAATACTGATAATTCCTTAAGTATCAGATGGGTATCTTTACGTACGCAGGTTGCCAATGACTTTTCTCTAATAACACGCATTAAAATTAAGCCATGACTGTTTAGTTTAAGTCTTTAAGAAAAGGGTATTAATGTAAAATTTTCAGTGATGTGTGACACATTGCTTGAAAATCTACTAGCTTTTATTTTTTCCATAAAAGGTTTTAATTCATTAATCCTCTCATGAACATCCACACACTCCCCACAGATAAGGTCACTGCAGAATCTCTCATCTTTACTCCTTCCTTTCCCAGCACTGCACTGGCCTCTGGCCCCAGGACTTTCTGCATTCTGTGCTTGCATTTCGCTGTTTTCTGAAGGTCTTTTCCTTCTACGTACAGGCCGTGTCTGGCAAGTCTAGGTCTGGGCTCCTTTTGCTTTGTGTATCTGAGGGATCGTAGATCATGCCAGCGCCGCCTGGCTTGTCTCCACCCAAATGGGTTGAGTCCAGATACAAAGAAGATGTCGGGGTGGTCTTGCACATTTGAGCAAGTTCCCCCGACTTTCTGTCATAGGTTCTGGTGCCTTCCCGGGTGAAGGACGTCAGGGAGCACTTGTGCCACTGAAGCAGTGGGTCGGTCGTGAGCTTCCTGCGCCTGGGTAGTTACTGTGTAGTTCACGATGGCGGTGGATGGAACCACTAGTTGTTTCATTTAAGTTGAATTTTATGTTAATTTATAAAATTAAGGGAACTTTAGAAAGTGAAATTTAAAATGTGCCGTTTTTCTTGTTCCTTTTCAGTCTTTGACCATTTTACATGTATGCCTGCGTCAGTATAATCAGACTATTTTACACTTAATATTTAATGCATACTAGCGGATTTAATGAATATGTAGCGGATTTAGCATCTCACTGTTGGTGCTTTAGGCCAGCCCCTCCTGTAGCTTCATCCCTTTTTTTACTCTCGTAACTTATTTTCTCTGGCTTATTATCAGATGCAATTTGAAATTTGGAGGTTAGCCAGTTCTGAGAATAAGAAATCTGTGGCGTAGTTAAGATGTTGATAAGCAATAAAGCTTCTCTTCTGATAATGAATTGTTTGACTCAGAGTTTCTGCCATTTTCTTCCGGATGAAGAGGCAGCTAACAGGCATGGCTATTTACTGGGCAGTTAGTAGGAGCCAGGCAGTGTACTCAGTGCTCTCCAGGTTGTTTAATTCTTACCTGAGCCCTCTAAGGTAGTCGATAATTCTCCAGTTCACAGCTGAATGAACTGAGTGAGTTGTGGGCTCAGTTCACATCCTTTAGAAGAGGTGGTCATTTGAAGCCACATTTAAACACAGGTCTTCCCATTGGACACAACTTTTAGAGCCAGGGCAACTGGGCTTATTGCTTAAAAGTAAGTGTTAGTACCCAGGAGATTAGAGCTGATGTGAGCAGAGTGGCAGTGCTTAGACCAGAGCAGGTGATCAGATCCTGTTACTTTTGTAAAGCCAGGAAATGTCTATAAATCCATTAAGAATTTATTCCAGCTAATAGAGATGCTAATAGAAGGAGATTCCTTAGTTTCTTTTGGCCTCCCTGTGTACCAAGACCATAGGTACGTTTTATTGGATTACTACTTGAAAAACTCAGACTAGAAATCCATTTCTTCATCTTTTTCTCATTATGGCATAAACTTGTTTTGAAGTTTACCTCTCAGTTATATGAAATTTTATCATGATTGTGCAGTTCAGATGGGATCACAGTGAAATGGGTTAAGGTGAATGGGTGATTGCACTCATTTGCTCACAAAACTTTCACTCCAAACTCAAAGCTGAAGAAACATTTATAGTGCTTGTACTTATGGAGGGGGGAGGGCGGTGGTCGGTAGGAGAGGAGTTGTGAATCTTTAAAAAGCACATATTGGGCTTTTACTGGTGGTACTGGTCGCTTGCACCTTGTTGATGCTGGATCACTGAGTGAGGATGCAGGGTAACCGACTCGTGTCTTCCGGTAGCTCTACCCATGAGAAAAAGAGCAGAACGAACATGGCTGTGAAACAAGGGCGGTTCTACTTGAGGCATAACACTTTGTCCGAGGACATCCCCATTGTCATCATATTTAAGGTAAGCCTGCGGGCGTTTGCTGAAAATGGTAGAGAATTCTTCCTCTGGTTTATTTTTTGTTATAATTCGAACTGTAGGACATAAGGAGTGCCAGGAATAGAAATATTGGTGGCATAGATAAGCTACCATTTAGCTACCAGTTATGTATTTTCAATTGAAAACTAAAAAGACTGGGCTTCAGATATTTTTTAAAATGGGATCTGTTTTCTTGACATATATATTATAAAAATCCCAAATGTATAAAGGATAGAATCGTGTGTTTCTATTTTTTTAAACACAAAAGGAAATCTGACTTTTCTTATAGACAATACCCATGCAGTTTCTGTGCATGGTGGTTTTTAGTGGATTAGATTTTTATCTTAATGATGTGGAATTACATGTCCAGCAGAGGGCAGTATGTTTCCATGCATCAAAGGGACTTTTGCGTTTTCCATACTTGAAGACGGTCAAGATTTTTTCCCTCAGACCAAAAATTATAAATTAATTGTAACACGTATTGTCTTATGTCACTCGTGGAAGATGCATAATTAGACATGTGCATGCATTAAAATATGAAAACTTTTTTAAAATACTTTTTCTCTGACTAGGCTACAAAAGTGTGATGATAATTTCTTCTGTCAAATTTGTTTAATAATTAATGTTGTAAATGTATCCGTGTATAGCTGACTCACTTCCTTTTTGGAATGGGGCTCTAGTTAATATGTATGGGTAATCAGTATTTGAGATTTCAAATTTCTTTCTGATTATAAAGCAGCCTTGTGAACAGTTAGAAAATTACTGAAAAATATAACTGCATTTTTGGATTTTTTTTGTATGTTTTTCCTTTACTTTTTAATGCATCGTTTTGTTTTTTTTTCTCCTTCAGTAATGAATTGTGACTAGCTTCCGTGTCTATAGGTATGAATCACATCATTACTGTTAGTGGATATTATCTGCATTAGAGCCACACAACACTGAGAAGCTACATGTGTGTGGTGTAGCTTATATCATTTAACCAATTTGCAGTTGGATGGACACTTAGGTGTCCCTGTTCCTCCCAGGTTTCCATTCTCGTGTACCTGGGCGTCCTTATGCATACATGCATACATGTTCACATGTGTTCCTGACTATTTTGTGAGATTTAATTCCAGGAACAGAACTGTCTTTTTTTAAAAAACAAAATAAAACAAAAAACTTGGTACATGCTTTTTCCTTCCCCACCAAGCTTTTCATCCCCAAAGCATCTTGCTTACATCATATACATTACATCATATAGATATGTGGATTAAAATAAATATTCAAAAAATTTGCAGTTGAAATAAACATATATTGCTCACATGTAGCCTTTTGTTTGGTTGTTTGGGGTCTCTGGCTATTGAGGTGTTTTAATAAATGTGTGGGGATTTGTCTGATAACCGCTATTTGGACTTTTCCATTGAGAGGCAACATAGGATATTGAATTTCTTAGGTCTAGATTGAGGTCCACTTTCGCCACTTATTAGCTATGTAACCTTGTGCAGATTTCCTCTTGGATAACTCATCTCTAAGGCAGAAATGTCACCTAAGAGTGTTATTTGTGAGAGCAAATGAGATTGTGTATTTTTTGAAAAGTAGACCAACTGGAAAGAGTGTGCTGTTTCTCTTTCCTTAGTTCTTCTTACCCGTTGAGAGTCAGAAGCCCAGGAAAGAGAACTGGGTTACCAGAAAAGTCCCATCATTTCTCTTTTTGTGTTGTGTGGCCCTAACACAGACCTTGACAGTCATTAGGACTTGATGGTTGTTGCTTGTAACCAACAATTGGCTAAAAGTGACAGAAACAGCAGGGTTTCCAGATTCCATGCTGAGTCTGAATATGACGGATAAAGCTTTTAAGACCTAGATCAGTCTTATTTATGGACTCGAATCACTACAAAGGTTCTCCTGCCCATGAATCTTCCCCGCCTTGTGCTAGTCCTGAGCATTCAGCAGTGGCACTCTAGGGCATCTGTAGTCTGCCCTGTTCTTACAGAAAAGAGGGTCAGGTTTCAAGGGGGCTGGGCATTGTTTCTTAGAAACCTACTTAGTTTTGATCTTTAAAGAAGAAAAATAATGAAGTTAAAGAGGACCACCACGACTGCATTTACTAATAGGTTGACTTCTGTGTACTTTGAAGAAAGATTAGAGATTTCTGAATATTTTAGGAACTCAGCTCCTGTCCTTCCTTCACATAATGTACATCACCATCTCACCATTTGCATCTCTGTCATTTTCTTCTGCTCATTAGTATTCTTCTTTTTGCCTTTAAAAGTCATACTTCTCTTCACACTTATTGGTGATCCAAGAAGCTCTATGCCCCTTTCTAAAAAGCACCCCCCCTTATTTTTCCTCTGTGTTAATGCTGAGTGCCAGACTGTGGGTGACCTCTGCTGAAAGGTATTATTTCTGCTTTTTCCTACAATTACTGTAGCACACTCACCTTAGTTAGGTGAAATGATTTCCGATTTCTGGAGTACAATGAGTTCCACATAAAGCTAGTTTTCCGATGTCTAAATTATGTCTGTAAAGCAAAAATGGTTGGGCATGTTGCTGTCGTTTCCATAGCAATATGTCATTTATTTGTAGCTGTGACTTCCAAAGGCTAAATGACCATAAAGTCTGGTCGGTCTTGGGAGCTGGAGCACTTGCAGTGATAACCTGATTGAGTTATCACCAGGATTTTGGTATCCTGGTAGAGGACGAAGTTAGTCCTTTTAGAGCCAGGCTTTGCCACTGGTCTGCTTTCTGCACACAGGCGTCAATTACCACATGCTTGGCATATCTTTGCTTCATAGTTTAGAAATATATGGAGGGCTAAGCAGTCTATATTGATCCACATTAGGCCATTTGAAAATTTTATGCAGTTATGAAGTTTGCTGCTTATATTCAGCTTTAGAACAACTTGAAATGGCAGTCCATATGTCCAATGAGGAAGGATTTTTTCATTATTATTGAACACCAAAGTAGGCAATGAAGTGCAAAATCTTTGCTACTTGGAGATCCCTGAACTGCCGAGTTGTTATTGGAATAATCTTGGGGCTGATCCTGAAAGCTGCTGTCATTTCACTTCTAGGTTTCTATTTCTATGTCAGTGAGACCTTTTCCTGCTTGATTTGGTATCTGTCCCATACACATTGCTTTTAGTGTTTGGGCTTTCCTCTGAGAAAGAAGTCCAGTGGTTGCAAAGTTTTATATCAGGGATTTTAGAGAAAGATTAGTGGAGTCTGCTGCCAATTAGTTGCATTTACACTCACATACACACGCACACAGCAGCTCCATAACATTATTTTGTTAGAACATTGATGAGAAAATAAATCCTGCATGGTATTGAGAAAAGCCATGTTATTTGAGGACCTGGTTTTGCTTTATATCATTTCACTTCAAAGTCACAGTTTCTAAGAACCAGTCGATGATAAGTGAGGACTTACTGAATTGCCATTGAAACCCATTATATAACATTATTTTTTGAGCTTGACAGTAAAAGCTTGCTTATAACTAATTTGCTTTTCACAGAGAAATATTCTCTTCTGATATTTGACTGGCTACTTGCAAACCCAGGAGAAGGTGTTGGTGGTTTTATATGTATGCTGAGTAGCTGTAGCCCCATTGATAATCTAAATTTTTCATTTGTTTAAAAATTAGAAGTGATAATCATTTAGGATTGCTCTCCTTTTCCCCATGAAAGTTTTTTTTTTAATTTATTTTATTTATTTATGCATACAAGAGCTGGGATGTAGGCCAGAGTTGCAGAAGGTGAGAGGATTCACTAGAAACAGAGTTCCCCATGAAAGTTTTAATGCATGTGTAATTGTGGAGTTTATGTTTAGTGTCTACTTGAATAAATGCATCATATCAAATTAGGTATAAAAAATAAGAAAATTAAAATACAACAAAAAGATTTGAGTCCTAGGAACTTCTTTATTTGTTCACCAGGAAAAAAAAATTTTTAATAAAACAAGTTATACACTTAAAAAATTGAAATAATTAAATAGTGAATTTAACCCCCAAAATTGGTGTCTTAGCTATTTGTGCTGTGTAGTGTGTAGCACAGTTTTTGTTGGTCAGGGGTTTGGGAGTCGCTTGGCTGTGAGGTTCTGGCTCAGGGTCTTTCATGAGGAAAGATATCAGCCAGGTGTGTCGCCTTCTGAGGGCTCCTGGAGCTGGAGCGCGCTTCTGTCATGGCTCCCCAGGCAGGTGGCTGTGGGTAGGAGGCTACCGCTCCTCACCACTAGGCTTCCCATTGATTGCTTGGAATCTCCATGACATTGCCCGGGCTTCCACGGGGGAGGACACTCAGCAAACAGGAAGCAGCGGTGCCTTGTATGAGCAAGTCAGCAAAGTCCTGCGTTGTTGCTGCCATTTTTTTTTTCCGGAGAAGTGAGTCATAAGTTTAATGTACACTCAGCATCAGGACAATCCTTCTTTACCTCTTGAAGGGAGTCTTCAAGAATGGGTGAACATTTTGACTTAAAAGGGAAGTAGCATATATTTGGTTCCCTCCATCCCCGACCCTAGGTTCAAAACTTTCCATAAATTTATAGAGATTTTTAAAGTATCCAGACCAAATTTACAAAATATAGACTACTAAGATTCAATTGTAGACTTTTGAACTGGAAGGGACTTGGTTTCGTTACAGAAGTGCAGGAACTGAGGGGAAGAGGTGAGGTGAGGAGGGAGAGTTCTGTGTCTAAAGTGGGTGTCATGTTGGGGCAGATGTGAGCTCTTGGTCTGGGCAGAGGCCTTTCCGGTGCACTCAGCGTCATGGGCCTGATTTCCTGCACTGGACTTGGGGTCTGATTTTCCCGCTTCTTGCTCTTGTTCATAGAGGAGGACTGAGAAGCAGAGCCTCAAAACCTGACTAGCCCATTATATTATCCTGGGTTCTGTTTTCTCTGCAAAACTAACAGAAGAATTTTAATACAACCATAACTTTTCCCCTCACTTCTAAGAAGCAGGTTATTTCTCTGCCAAGAGAGGTTTAGTGAGATTATGCTCTATTTCTTGATATGGCAAAATTCCAGGCAAATGTGTGAAGGAGTGAACCTTAGTACCATATGGAATCTACAAAGACCTGCGTGGCTGACTGTCACCTTGAAACACTTAAGATAAGTGGGTTTCTTAGAGCTGTTAAGTGTGTCCGTGGTCCTTTAAAACAATTCTCTTTTAAAACCTGCCTAACGCGCAAAGCCTCATAGCTCTAGAAAAGTGAAGTAAAACATCCTTTAGGAAAAATTCTTTCAACCTGAATGTGAATGATTTTAGAATACTGAGAAAAATTAATCTCATGATCAGTCTCATTGGGGTTCTGTTTATTTTCAGCATTGGGTATTTTCTGATTTGCTGCTTTTTGACCTTATTTTTTTCAGTTTGCCTTTGCAGCGCTGACCCATGGCTCCACTCTCCCTCCCTGCCGCCTTTTTTTTCCATGATGAAACGAATAGGATATTTAAACATTTTGGAAGGTAGTCCACATGCGAAAAGTGCCTGAGAATGTTTGTTTTCTTCTTCCTAATCAAAATTTCTGTTTCAGGTTCTTCAGCCCGGGCTGCGGCTGCCAGTGCCAGATGGCACTGTTTCTGAGAAAAGAGCTAGCTTTTGCTTAGGAGTAATACCCACAAACAATGCCAAATTAGCATAAGCAAATGTCAGTGAGTTAACACAAAGCCAACACTCTTTCTATCTTTTCTTTCCTTCCTAGGCCATGGGTGTTGAGAGTGACCAGGAAATTGTGCAGATGATTGGAACAGAGGAGCACGTGATGGCAGCGTTTGGGCCCAGTCTGGAAGAGTGCCAGAAAGCTCAGATTTTCACACAGATGCAGGTGTGTCTTTTCATGATATCCTTTGCGGTGAAAGAGAATCGGAGATTTAATGCTGCACGTTGATAAAGCCTCAGATGCAATGACTTCTTGGCCTACAGGGGCATTGGGGAGGTGAGAAGAGTGGTAGAGAAACTTCTCTGACTCATTTTTTTCAGGGACTGGAGAAAGGAGTCTGCCTGGACAATTTATCAGCCTGTGTTTCTAACTTAGGAGAGTGATGTGTGGCCAAGAGGCTTTTTTTCTAATTTAATAGCAAGTATAGGTTTTCCATATTTGTCTGAGTTATAGCTATTTTTCAACTTAGTGACTTGAGGTAGAAGATTATTTCATGCCTCTCTCCTTCATATCCCTTTTTAGTCCCTACTTCCAGTTGCTTTCAGCATCCACATCCAGTTGTATGTGGTCTCTGCCCCTTTTCCTTTATTCCCAGTGTTACTTCAGCAAGTGCGGCCCCTCTACCCCTATAGAGCCTTCTCTCATCTGCATAAGCTCTCCAGGTTAGAACCTGAGAACCTTAGGACTGGACTCCAAGACGAAGATAAGAGTTGTGTGCGTGTGTGTGTGTGTGTGTGAGAAACATAATACAATTGATTGCACTTCCCTTCCCACGTGGTAGTGAGCTTCAGCAGCCATACTTGGGATTTTCATTCCCACATTTGTAAAGTGCTTTGCTAAGTATAAATTGATGGTGGCGTCCTCATAGCCATCCTGGGAGGTAGGAATTTCCTCCAATAGAAGCGCCGTGGACAGCTCTTGTTTATACATAGGTACTTTGTCTCATCTCTGGGTTTCTCATAACAAGGTATAAATTCCAGGCTGCTTTTTTCTTGTCACCCAGGATGTTTGCACAAATACATTTTCCCACTTATATCTGATTGTGTGTCTTCTGAAAGTCAAACAGATCTTAATATTTTCATAGACTAAACCACACTCTTAGGGAGGCTAATTGTCACAGGCAAATACATATAATCCCAAAACACAAATCAGTAGGGAGTATTCTTGTCACCTACTTCCTCTTTTTCTGCAGTTAATAATCACCTCTAATTTGGGGAAAATTTGTTTGAATTTGAGAGAGTCTATTTTTGGTCTTTATTGAAAATGTAATGGTTTAAGTGAACACAAATGCTTTTTACAAACTGAAGTAATGTTGTCCAAGGGTTCCAAGAACATGAAGAGAAAATGTTAAGGAATAAATACCCAGGAACTGGCTCAATTTGAAGTGATATTCTCCATCCTTCAAAGCTGTATAATGCCCTGAAAGGGCAGCTTACCTCAGTGACACCCCCGGGGACTCACTGAGATCCATTATTCACTTTATTATGGACATGGTTGTGGGTCACATAACCCTGGCGTTGTCAGGCTGTTTGAGCAGGGCCAATCCATGGGTCAGAAAAATCATTCCTTTCTCTTAATTAGATACTGACTCAAAGAGGAATTCAGTGAAAAGATGGAAATAGACAATCAGTTAACGTAAAAAAACATGTGTTCCTAACATGAGAAAAATAAACGGGAAGTATAAGATTAAGACATTGATTAATATTTGCAACTAATAAAAGGTGCGGGGATGTGGGGACATAAGTAATCCTCCATTATGATATTTTACGTTCTTCTAAATGCAAATGTGGTAGGTACACTTCATCTTACATAATAGAACTTTCGATGATATGGTACTTTTAGTGGCTAGCTTAAAACCTGTGTTGCATTTTGTTGTTAATGTCTGCCCATTTAGTCTCTTGCATTTCTTCTGCTCACGAAGCCTTTTTGCTGTATATTGGTCATGAGTGTTTTATATCATCATTGCCAATGGCTCTGCTATATAGGAAAGAAATTACTACCTTTTTGGGAGGTTAGGATACATCAGGGGTATCATCTTGGCCTATTTATGAACAGATTGGGTTCCTGCCCCAAGTCTTATACCGTGAAACCCTGGCAACATTATTAGGTATTCCAGGCAAAAGGTGGCTTTCTGCTATTTCAGAAGGGATATAAGGCTCTCCTGTGCTTCTGTTTCTTCAAAGAAGTGAAGGATCTTTAGCTTTTTTGCAAGGGAACCAGAAGACCAAAATTTATTGATAACAGCTCAGTTTAGGGAATACCTAACTGCTATTCTTTTTGTGATTCCCACCAACTGCTGACTTGCTTTAACTGACTTCTTAGGTGCTACTTTCTGCTAGGTCATTGCAGTGAGTATTTTCAGGATCTCTGTTTATCTTACGCTCTAATGCCTTTTTAGCAGGGAACACTTGAGGTTTGATGTCCATGTCTTAATCACAGGGGAGTTCCGTTCAGTTCCAGGCACTGTACTAGTCACTAGGAATCAAGAAAAAGATGATGCAGTCCAGTAGGGGAGACATAAAGATATATAGATAATTAAGATAAGAAGTCAGATGAAAGTACTCAATATATATATATATATATACATAAGGAATTAAAAGAGCAGAGGAAAAGGGCTGGCATCAGGAAAGGCTTCAGTGAGGAAGTGATACTGCTTTAGGTTTTGAAGCCTGGAAAAGAAATTCTGCTTAAGGTTTTATTTTTTTGTTTTTTGTTTGTTTTTTTTTTAAGATTGATTTATTTATTCATACAAGCTGAGGTACAGGTCAGAAGCATGGGGCTGTGAGAGGGTTCACCAGAGACAGAGTGGGAAGCAGATCAGGCAAATCTACGGAAATACACTGCTGAGGGGAGCAGTGGGCGAGGCAGGAGAGGTCTACCACACCATGTGGGAATCTCCCCAGCCGGGCGTCAAACTTGTGTCGCCACTGCTGACAGCTCCACAGCTCAGTGCTTAACCGCTGCACCACCAGGGAGGCCCTGCTTTAGGTTTTGAAGCCTGGAAAAGAAATTCGCTTGGCAGGTAACTAGGAACAGGAATTCTAGGGTGAAGAGTCAGGGATCAGAACTTTCTTCTTGAGGAAAGCTAGTTTGACCAAGAAAAATGTGCATTTGTTGTTGTTATAGTAAAAATCACGTTATCCTCTTCTTTAGAAACTTTTTATTATGGAACAATTTCCATATATATACAAAATTATCGAATAGTTTTATGAACACTCCCATACCTGTTACACAGCTTCACAATTCTAGACAATTCACTGTTATCTCTTCTTATTTTGTCTGAATTTCTACCTATTCCTCACCTATTGCTTGGTTAGTTTTTTATATTCCATGTTTTATGTAAAATTTATATGCATGAAATGCACAAATCTTAAATATATAATTTTCATAAAAGGTAGGATATTTCCATTGCCCCAGAAAGTTTAGTCACACACCTGCCTCGTCTGTTTTCACCGCCATATTAATCAAATTTTTCTGTTTGGTTTGAGGTAGAGGCCAAGGTTAATTTTTCATTTTGTGGATATTTAGTTGTTGAAAAGACGGTGCCTCCCCATAGAGTTACTTTGGCACTTCTGTCACAGATTAGTTGACCATGAAAGTGTGGGTTTATTTCTGGATTTTTTTATTCTCTTCCATTGACTATTTGTCTATTCTGCTTACAGAAGTATCACACTATCTCGATTATTGTAGTTTCATAGTTGAAATCAGATAATGAGGTTAATTGTTCAACTTCTCTGTAAGATTATTTTAGCAGAATATTTTGCATCTCCATATAAATTTCAAAATCAATGGATAAAACCTGCCAGGATTATAATTAGCAATTAGGATAAATTGAAGATAACTTTTAACAATAAGTCGTCTTAACATTATGACTCTTCTATTCCATGAAAATGACATAACCCTCAACTTACCCAGGTTATTTTCTCTCAGCAGTGTTTTATAGTTTTCGGAATAGAGATCCTACATGGTGGTTTTTTGTTTTGTTTTGTTTTTTGAGAGGGGGTGGAAAAAGTACTTCCTAAAAATGTTGACTATGGACTATGGTTCTCTTTGGGTGGGGAAATTGACGGCTGCTTTATAAATTATAAGATATTTTATGATCATTTCACTCATCCATATTTTCTAAATTTCCTAAAATGATCATGCATCAATTTTATAGTAAGAAACCAGTTATAAAGTAAAAAGGGAATCAGTATATTAGACACACATAATGTTTTGTTATTGACATGACAAAATTTGATTTTTTTTCCCCAGGTCTAGTGCATCTTTCTCTATAACCAGGGTTTTTATCTTGTTTGCTTATAGTGTTACACATACGGGTGGGTGCTTAATACGTTCTCTCCGATGATGTTATTCAAACATTATTATAATATGTTTTATATTTTATAGGCATTAAAATATATAGGGAACAAAGTAAGAAGGCAAAGGATGTGGGGAGGGGGACCAAAGAAAACCAAGATAGAAGAAGCAAGAGAGCTCCTGGCTTCTACCATCCTGACCCACGTTCCCGTGAGTAACATCTTTGCTGCTGTGAATAGTGGTGATTGTGGGGACTGTGCATTTCTGTGAAAGAATTTTGAATAGAGTTTACGTAAAGTCTAGTACTTTAAAGTCTAGTTCCTTAAGAAAGGGAATCCTAATGAGGACTGGCCTGCCCTGCTGCAAATAATCCTCCATTATCAATAGTTTATTTGGACCCAGAAAAGATTTACTGTATTATCATCATCACCTTGTTTATTCTCTTATGGTTCTTCTTTCAGTCTTAAATGATGGTTTTTGATATTCATGAACATTTTGGTGCTGCTACTTGAGTCTATGGTTTTGAAGGACAGAAGTGGTATCTTAGATGTTTTTATTTATTTATTTATTTATTCATAAAGATTTATTTACTTGTGCACACAAGCTGGGGTATAGACCAGAGGCGTGGGGCAGCGAGAAGTTTCACCAGAGACAGAGCGGGGAGCAGAACAGGCAGATCGGCGGAAACACACTGCTGAGGGGAGCAGCGGGTGAGGCAGGAGAGGTCTGCCGCGCCATGTGGGAATCTCCCCCGCTGGACATCAAACTCGCGTTGCTGCTGCCCACAACAGCTCCACAGCGCAACGCCTAACCGCTGCGCCACCTGGGAGGCCCTATCTTAGATGTTTTTAAATTAAAACAAGTTTATGGTATCTGAATCATCTCATCTAGGTGGGTGGGAAAAAGTTGGTGAAATATCTATAACATAAAATTTACCATGTTTACATGTACAGTTGTGTGGCAGAGAACACAGCCTCAGTGTTGGGCCACCATGTTTACCATAGATATTTGAAGAGTTAACAGATGAGTTCCCCTCCTAGACCTGGAATCTTAGGTCCACATTGTCCCACCTCTTAATTTATGGTGACGGTGCTGAGGTCCCGACAGATCAGATCTACTTCTATTGTCACCCAGCTGGGTAGTGGTCAGAAAGAGAGCTAGAGTGCATTACCTGCCCTTGAACCAGTGTGTGGTATGTATTCTTATTAACTTGATGTTAAGCACAGTTTGACCATGTTGGCATGTGTAGTATTGGCAAGAGTCTTCCCATATCCCCCAATTCAATATATGCTCCTCTTTTTAAGTTATAAAAGACTGTTAGTCAGACTGTCTTGTTAACCAAATAGTCTGCTCTGCCATGGGTCACCATATGCATTCTTTGGGAGTGATCTAATTCAGGGGCTGATCATAAAAGAGGAAAAAGTCGAGGTATGTGGAAGTGGAGGGTGAACGCCTACACACATTTCGGGTTCAAAGTCCCTATTTTAAAACACCTTCCTGGCCACATAGCACAGGTCTCTGATTCTGCTCTTTGCCTGCCATCTACTTGTGATCTAATTCACAGAATTAGACAATCCTTCATGTTGAAGCGTGGTCCGAACTGAATAAAACTCTTGGAGGATTGGAAAAGGAGTTTAAAACTCAAAGTAACAAGATGGATAATGGAAACAACACAGGTCTTGGAGCTAGAGAATAACGGTTCAAATCTTGATTTCTTATTTTCTAGCTTATTTACTTTGGGCAAATCTTAATATTCCTAAGCTTCAGTTTCCTCATCTTTATAATGAAACTAGTGCCGCTTCCTCACGAGGCTGTGACGACTCCGTCATGCTGCAGGGCCCGTGGTCTCCTGCCCCCTGACGTACCATAGACTCTTTGGGTGCCTCACTTACCTTTGTAGCTGCGGACGGCTTTTCTTAGAAGGCCCATCGCTGACACACACTCACCCGTGTTGATGAAGCTAAACACTGGCACGTTCCCATGGTTGCAACGGGCCTGACTTAACCATTTAAAAAGTTTGGTTACACGTAATCCAGTGAAGAGGAAAGGCAGAGACTAGATTCTCCTCAAGAGTTGACTGGGCTGGTCATCCGAGACGGCTTGTCCATGCGCATCTCCGACTCCTCAGGAGTCTCTCCCCAGGCGTGTCCTGGACTTCATGTGGTGCCTTAGAGCTGAAAGAGGAAGGTCATGGAAATTGCATTTAGAAGCTAACTCAAAGAGGTGATGGACACTACCTGTTAATGGAGTAACTTGAAATAAATAGGAGTTAATAGTGATCCTATTTGAAGAAAAACTACCACAGGTACTGAGTGCAGAAAGTTGAAAAGGTAGGCCTACCTGGTGGCCTAGGAGTTAAGTCTCAGATGATGGCACTTTGCAACTGCTTGAGTTCAGTCCCTGACCAGGGAATTTCCCACATGGCGCAGCAGACCTCTCCTGCCTCACCCGCTGCTCCCCTCAGCAGTGTATTTCAGTCGATCTGCCTGTTCTGCTCCCCACTCTGTCTCTGGTGGGTCCCCTCACCCCCCACACCTCTGGCCTATACCCCAGTTCCTCTATGCAAAATAAATAAAAATCTTACCATAGAAGGAATAATTCTTAAAAAAAAAAAAAAGAAACAAAAAGAAAAAGAAAGTTGAAAAGTCATTTCAGCTCCTAGCAAGTTTTAGACTAAATTTTTTGAATAGGGACAGTCATAACAATCCATTGTTTTATTTAAATACTATAACATTGGTTTTTATTTGAGGCACCGTAAATTTTGTTCATTGTCTCAGAAATTTTCTCTGATATCTGAATTACAGGTTAAAGAATTTAATTTCCGAGCCAAATGTATCTACACTGCAGTGATGGTGCGAAGAGTAATTCTGGCCCAAGGAGATAATAAAGTTGACGACAGAGACTATTACGGGAATAAGCGACTGGAACTGGCAGGACAGGTGATTGAATTATTTTGTCACAGGTTTTTATATTCTTTAATCAAAATGAATTTGGTATTCATTTTAGAGAGAAGGAAGAGACAAATGGACTGTTAGTTGCATGTATTTGAAGTATAGTCCTTGATTTACTACTCTGACCTAGGAATCTCATTAACTATGAAAACTATCTTAATTCTTTAAATATGTTAATATAAACTCTAATTTCATCTCCTATTTTAATCTTGTTGCTGTTGTAGTGTGGAGGTCATTGTGGGGAGGGGCTGCCTTAAATTTTCCTGTTCTTCCTGCAAGCACAGCAGTACACTAGAGGCTTATTTTATCCAGGATCTGGTCTTTTATAGCAATCGCAGAGAATCTGGCTCAGTCTGCTGCAGGAAGCAGAGGCCCCTTCATTGTGGCAGTAGATTTGAAATTGTCTCTCTTGTTCATCTTTGTAAAATGAGCATCTAGTAACAATGTGTCAGATAAAGTAGACCCTCATCACATATTTGTTGAAGTATTGAATCAGTTAATTACAAATTCTAATATATTTTACCTTAAAACCCCTTTGAATACTGATACTCTTTCTTCATGTGCTGTCTTAGTGGTAGCAGTGCCATCTCCCCATTTCTCCAAACTGCAGACTTCTGCGTCATCCTGGACTCCTCTTCCTTTACTCTACACATCAGATGAGTCACCGGGGCCTGCATATTCTGCTTCCTCTGCCTCTCTCACTTATCTCCAGGGTAATTGCTTCAACATCAGCATCGCCTGTTAAGGAATCTCTCTGTTCTTAGCTTCGCCCCAGCCCTATTCATCTCCCACCACAGAACAGCTGAAGTTAGTTTAAGGCACAGATAGAGCCTTCTCACTCCGGTGCTTGCTCCTTGGGAGACACAGGCTGTGACGCCACGCCCTCCACCTAGGATGAGACTGCCAGCTGTGGCATCTACCTGCTGCCATTCTCCTGGCTATTTGTCTTATTAGTTTAAGTATCTTCAATTTTTTTAAATGTTAAGAATTTTTCAAAATAATATAGTGGTATGTTAAACATAATAAAATAGCAGGTGCATTTAAATAAAAATAATAATACACAGTATAGATGTTCTTTACAACTAGCATAATAGCATAGCAAAAATAATTTGAAATCATTATAAGAAAGTTTACAGTGAAAATGAGTCTTTCTCCTGCCTGACCTCCCATCCCATCTGACCCAGTTCCCCACTTTTTATCCTTCTTCCTTCTAGAGTCACGCAATAGATATACAAACACCTTTATTAACTGGCATTTAAAAATTTTATTGTTGGAAACTAGTGACTTGCGGATATCCTAGGCCCATGTGTGAATTTATGCTAAGTTTTATTGGTCTTCTTTGGGTTTTTTTGTCAGGGACACTTTTGGAATTAGGTTTTGCAATTTTAGAAGAAATCATAGAAAGGAACAGTTTGCCAGCATTAGTAGCTATTTAGATATTTAGAACAGATATCTGTGTCTGTTGCTTGCCCATTGATGCCCAGCCCTCTTCCTGAAGAGAGGATGAAATCAGTTAAATGTGTGTGTGCTGCAGAAGTGGACATACACATGCTTTTATGTATGTGCTTTTAAGTTATGAAAAATTTCATACATGCAAAACTATGATGTCTATGTGTGTTTGTGTATTAACACTTACATTCACATGTCACAACTCAAGCATGAACACAGCAGTATTGTGTTTAAACCCACCCTACATTGTGTCTGATGCCCCGCTCATTTGCTGTTCTGGAAGCTCTGGCCAGGTGTCTGCCTTTTCACCTGCTAGAGAACCTTGCCTACACACACCTGCGCATTTACCGTGAGGTTGGGGGAATTCCAGGTTTGTTTCTCAGAAGCTTCCCTCAGTAGACCTGAGGTTCAGGTGAGGGTTTCAAGGTTTTTAAAGCATCGAATTTTACTTGGAATCCTGATGTTAAAACAGACAGAAATGGAGCTGCCCTGGGCCAAGGTGGGCTTGTTTCTCTGGCGGCTTGCCCTTCCCTTGAAACTCCCTGTGGAGTCTATAACTGCAGTAGGTTCTGCAGAAAGACTTAGTGGCTCTTCAGCAGGACTTGCAGGATCCTTGACTATCTTGCCTCTGTGCTGCTTTCCCGCTTCGTCTCAGGCCACGGCGAGCCACTTACCATCTTTCCAAACACAATGGGGGTGCTTTTTCATCCTCCCATGCCTTTAGATTGTGCCTTCTGCCTGAATTGCTCCTCCCTCATCTCCCCTCAACTCTCCCCCTAATCAGGAGTTCCTCCCCATTATTCTTTCTTTAAGTCACTCTCTCTCTGACACCAGGAGTATTTAGTGGCTTGGTCCTCCGGATGCCAGTAGCACTTTGTCCAGGTCTTACTTGCATTCTGAACTATTATAGAGCTCTTTATCTCTGTGTTTCTTTCCCCTTAGACATTGAGTTCATTGAGGCTGGGGGCTATTTCCTCTCTCTGTCCCTGGCAAAGTTTTAAGCACCAGAACAGCAGCGTGAAGAAGACTCGATGGGGCATCTCCTCTCGGAAGTGTGCGCTTGGGAAGGGCAAACAGTGGGCAAGGAGACAGTAAATAGGTGTGATGCTATTAGGTGGTCAGTGAGTGTGTAAAGAAAACCCAAAACAGGCTGCTGTCCGAGACAGAGTTGGGGTGTTGCAGGGGAGAGGGGTGCGTCAGGACATTCGGAAAGAGCTCTTTGAAAAAGTGATCCTTTTAAATGGAGCCTTCGGACTTTCCAGCTGAGACTTGGATGGGAAGTCTCACCCAGCCTTGGGAACTGCTGTCCAGCAGGAGACCCACGCAAGGGCAGAGATCCCCAGGCAGTTCTGTCACCGTAGTAGTTGGGTGTGGGGGCGGTGAGAGGTGACACCCAACAACTGTCAGGGAAGGGGCTTGGAAAGTCACTGGGGAGTTTCAATCTGGGGGTGACAACCCTCTGATTACCATGTTAGACAGATCTGCTCTGGAGACCAGCTGTCCAGGAATGAATGGGCTAGGAGGCCCAGCCAGTCTTCCAGGTCATGGTACCTGGGGTGATAGCAGCAGATACTACCACCCCTGAAATTTAAACCTGGAATTAAAAAGTGATAGCAATTTGGAAAAAATTAGTGTCTGGGCCACTGAGGATGCCAGTGTCTGTCTGGGTAAGCCTGACATCACAGCAGGTGGGTCTTTGGCATCCGCAGATTGGCCACTGTAGAGGGGGGTAGGGGTACCCCCATCTCCAGCAATCCCAGCTTGTATTGCTTTTCATTTAGAAAATATCATGCTGTTAAAATGAGTCCATTAAAAAATGATGGTTGTGCAGAGGAATAAGGATTGGAGCCCAGACAGGAGAGACTATCCTGTTGCTTAAAAAATTAGAATTAAAAAGAGGGTTCCCATGTGTACGAAAACATCGCTTTATAAACAGTGTAAAGACATAAAAGGTATTGTGTTGGCGAAAATGTGTAAAAACAATAGCTGCTAATTTCACACCCCCTGGGATACGGGAGCATAAACGGCTCCAGCTCTAGATAACAGCTGTAGCCCGGCCAGGCTGGTCCGCTGTGCTCTCCCTCGTCTTGCTGCCACCAGGGGGCTGGTAGGCCAGCCGCCAGCAGAGGTGTTAGCAAAACCCACTGATTTCAGGCTTAATCTCTTCACCTACCTTTTCTTTTTCTGTAATGTGTTCATTATTTGCTGAGCATTACTCTATTCTTTGTCTGCAAATTTTTTGTTTCTAATGCAGCTTGCTTTGTGTGGGGGAGATAGGGAACGGCACCAAAATCCGGCACCCTGGAAAGCCAGGGATTTCCACCCTGTGACAAAAGAATGCCGTCTTGACTTCAGAGATTGCCTAATCCCAGCTGTTCTGATAATGTAATTAAGGCTGCCTAATGTCTTTAATTTTGCAACCAGTTTGTGTGAAAAGGAGAGTTTGGCACTCTGAAGGCTTAAACACTAAATAGCAATCTCAAGGCACCTAATTAGAATTCTCTGACATTAAGCTAATTGGTGAAACTGTATTTCAGCAGCTTAACTTCTTTATTAATTTTTTTAGCATTTTCATTGAAAATCAATTGATGAGCTGTCAGCAGTTTTTCCTTAAATATAACTTGCTCTTTGGTGCCCCCGCCTCGGGAGGCTGTACAGCCTCACACTAGCAGGGAACGGTCTCGAGCATTATCGTCAACTCGCCATCCCTTTTCATCATTTCACTCTTGACCTAAATAATGTGGTTTATTGTGTGACTTGGCCTTGTAGTTTCTCACTGCTCTGTGAACTGGAGAACATTATTTCTCTTAAATCGAAATTTTCGGGGCAGGAAAATTTACTGAGGAGGCAGTGTTGCTGCCCAGCGTGCGCCCGCTCCGCACGTGTGTCCTCGCCCAGGCGCTTTCCTGTGTTTGTGTCCGGGAGCTGACAACAGATTCAGCTGGAAGCCAAAAAAACTTTGTCATAATTTGAGACACAAAAGTCTAAGTGTAAGAGACTAATTAAAATAGAGCAGAGCTTTTGTGGTGTAGGTTAAGGGCCTTCGCTTCTGTTCAGGATGCTCATTCAAGTTCCTTTTGCCAGTTTCCACAGGAAGTTGCTGAAATGGGCTTCTTCATCCCTCCCAACCCTCTGCACCTGCTTCCACTCCCATGTTCTTTCTTTCTGTGAGTTAAACTGCTGAGGCTGAGTGGAAGAAAGGATTAAGCTCTCAGAGGAGGAAGTTTTCTTTATAAAACACTTCTGACATGGTAGATTCAAGGCCAAGATCCTGACTTTCCTCTCTGCAGCAGTGATGTGAGCAGAAAAGTGGAAGGCTGGATCTAACGTAGGGGGAAAAGCTTACAATCCAATTCCACTTAGCAAACTCTTTCATCAGTAGTGGCTTGAGAAGAAAACTCATATCTTTTTTCATTATGAGTCAAAAATGACCTGTAGTTTGGAAACATTCAAAAAATATAGTCAGGATGGAATTTGGAAAATCTTTAACATGGAAGATTTCACTGAATCTCAGAATTCCTCTTTAAGTAAATAATTGGTGTGTATATAATGCCCCTACGAAGGCATCTGGGGTTCTTTTCTCCCTCTCTAAAGGAAACCAAAATGCCATAAATGAAAAAAACTAATACAATTAATTTTGCAGGAGGATTTACATATTTGTAACATCTATTATATTTAGTTACTGAAGAAGTATGCCTGCCATTTACTTTGTAGTAAATCACCTACTTAGTTTTGGCAAACTTTATATAAATAGTGTTCTGGTTTTCCATTTTTGTATCGCATGCTGTCCCAGAACAGTAGCTCAAACTAACTATTTCCTTATACCTCACAATTTTGTGGGTCAGGAATTCAGGAAGGACTTGACCATGTGATTCTTCTGTCCCATGTTGATCGAGGTTAGTTTAGTAGCATTCTGCTAGAGGCTGGTGAGAGGGTGGAAGGCTGGCTCGGCGGGGCCCTGGCCTTTCCAGTGTTCGGGTGTCAGAGTGGGCCAGGACTTGGAGACAGTATTTCCCATGAACAAGACAGAAACTGCGTGGCCTTAATGACCTAGTCTTGAAAGTCACAGCTTCACTTTTCCTTTTTGAACAAAACTGTCATAGTCTCTCCCAGGTTTGATTTGGGGCATTCAGAGACATGGGTTACAGCTCTCGGTGTGTCACTCAGGGGCCAGCAGAGATTTATATACATAATTTGGGCATTTTCTCCTGGCTCTTTCCTTCTGGAGAATTTCCCCTCACTCTCTAGCTACTGTGGTAGATCAGATCCTTTTCTTCTGACTCTTTAGTCCGCTAAACTGTGGATCTCTCTCCAAGTTTTGGCTTCCCAATTACCTCAGACCCAGTTACCAATGTGACCTTCTGTTTGCTGAAAAGCCTTAAGAACAGGAGATGCACCCAATTCTGTTGATTTTTATTAATTTTTGGCTTTCCTCCATTTTCTGCCTGCTTTTAGATACTCTATAGTACCTTTACGTAGTTTTAATATTTTATCCAGGGTTTGTAGTTATTATTGACACGCAAGTTTGTCTGATAGGAGCTATTTCACCAGTCCTGGAAACAAACGCCCCTGTCTGTTTCTATGACTTTCTATTCCAGGCCACTGATTGGGCTTCCTTCGTTGCACTATTTTAGATATGTCATCATGGTTTATTATTATTCTTTATTGTTTAAGTTTTAATACTAAAAAGTTATATACTTTTAAAAATGAGGTGTCAGTAAATAATGGGTATATAATATTTTTATGGAGAAGTATTCTCCATATGGGGGGAAAAGTACATAAAACATGAATTTCAGCTTAACAGATTGTTGTAAAGTAAGCACTGTACTAATTAGCACGCTGGTCAAGAAATAAAGCCATTTCAATGTGCTAGAGTCTCCCAGCATGCCCCCACCTGATCATAATGCTTACCCTCTGTAATCTCTAGCCTGGGTTTTATAATATTCATGTGCTTACTTTTAAGTCTAGCCATCTAACTATGCTTTCCTAAACAATGTAGTTGTGCTGGTTTTAAATCTTACATAAATGGAATCATACCATATATTTCTGTTTCTGCCTTCTTTTATTCAACATTATGTGTTAAAGATCCAACCATGAATCTGTGTTTTTTTAAAAAAAGAATATTGTATTTATTTAATTTTTATTCTATTTATTTTTGCATAGAAGAACTGGGGTATAGGACAGGGGTGCAGGAGGTGAGAGGATTCACCACAGACAGAGTGGGGAGCAGAATAGACAGATTTACTGAAATACACTGCTAAAGGAGCAGCAGGCAAGACAAGAGAGGTCTGCTTTGCCATATGTGGGTCAGCTCCCTGGCCAGGGATGGAACTCATTGCCATTGTTGTGGTAGCATTGAGACTTATCCGCTAGGCCACCAGGGAGACCCTGTGGTTATTTTTATTCATTTTCATTGCTGTATAGTGTTCCATTATTTGATTATGCCACAATCTGTCTAACTAGATATTATTTGCATGGTTTCCAGTTTTTAGCTGATACAAATAATGCTACTAAGAGCATCTTGCATATATATCCCAATGCACATAAAGGTACAGTCCTAAAAGGCATTCGTTCTCCATGCCCTTCCCTACCTGCAGCACTGGCAGCTCCTGGGAACTTGTTAGAAATGCAGATTTGGGACCCTCCCCGTGACTTATTGGATCAGAATGGTATGGGTGAGGCCAACAATTTGTGTGTTAAACATCCTTCAGCAGGAACTTTGAGAGCCCTTCCTATTCCTCCCTGGAAGAAGAGCTCTGGGGCATGAGGGCAAGGCAAGCTGCTTTCTAAGTGTTTGTACCAATTTACATGTTCACCAGTGAGTCCAAAGGGCATCACACCTTTGGAGTTGTAAGATTGTAATAGTAATTACCCCCCCATGCCTCCCCCACACGCGTCATTTTGGTTTTAATGCCTCTATCCATAAAGTTAAAAGTCACTGGTCAGCGAAGTCTCAGAGTCTAGGAGTGGCTTGTCTAAATTAAATGTCTTTGAATGCAGGGACTCAATCAGCATCTTTGCTCTTATTCCCAACATCTAGCATAGTGGTGAGCACATAGAAATTGTGGACATATTTATCACATTGAATCTCATAAGATATTTTAAGCTGTTTTTCCATCTTGTGTTTTTTTAACAGTTTAATAAATGTGAAGTTTATTGAATAGGTTAATACTATATTTTGTAAGTTCACCATGTGCTTTTTTTATTTTTAGCTTTTATCTCTTCTTTTTGAAGATTTGTTCAAAAAATTTAATTCCGAAATGAAAAAGATTGCAGACCAGGTGATTCCTAAGCAAAGAGCCGCCCAGTTTGATGTCGTGAAGCACATGCGTCAGGACCAGATCACCAACGGCATGGTGAACGCCATTTCTACCGTAAGTCCCCACCCTCCGCGGGCTCTTCTGATTAGTGAGATGGAAACTTAGAGCACCTTGAGTAGCAAGGTGAAATATGCATGTATTTAGAGGATGCTTACAAATCACAAATTTTCTGTTTTGAAAGAGACTCTACAGTTCAAATGTTATTAGGACAGTTTTGTCACTCTGATACAGAGCAGCAAGGGGCACTAAAACTGGCCAAGGACTATGCACAAATAGTTTACCGGTCACTGTCTGAGTTCTTCACCTGTGTATGCAACTGCAAGACTACTCAGGTACAGAGAACAATAATGGGATTTATTTAACAAACCAGGGAAAAAACAGAGTTGCTGAAGCCAAAAATGACCGTTTACCTCACCTGAAGTAGTGTCCAGTGTTTTAAAGTCCTAAACACAAATGCTCCCAAGATGGCATCTTCCCGCCATTGAGGGCCTAGAGCATGTGGCAGCCAGACTATAGGCCAGAGTCCAACTCACAAAGACAGCAGAAGACACAACAGAAGATGCTCACTGGAGCTGCGGAGATCCCCCAGCACAGCACCAGACAAGCAGCTCTTAAAACAGCAGCTGCAGCATCCTAATGACCTGACAAATGGCCACACTCACACAGCTCAGGGAGGGGCCCAGCTCAGGGAGGGGCCTGACTCTGGGTCTTCGCCTTCCTTGCCAGGCTGTAACAGCAATAAAATGGCTACTTGTGAAGCCTCTGAACTTTTCCTTTCTGAGGTTGGCTGCTGAAAGCCTCTCTCTGTCCTTCAGAGGCCCACAACAGCCTTCTGGAAGATTGGCATGGTGGGGGCAGAAATCGCTGACCCTGGAATCGCTGAAGACCCGAAAATGCTGAAATCCTGAACACTGAATCCTGAACAGTGAATGCTGCGGGCTGCTTCTGCTGTCCCATATATTTCTTATCAGAGTCTACACTCCCACCCATACTTTGTTCGCATTTTCCCTGGGGCCGTCCATCCTCGCCAGCCCCAGCCTCCAGGGGGCGCCACCTATAACAGTCTTGGGCTTCAGCCACCAGTTCCAACTCTATGACCTCATTGCCAAAATACAGTTATATGTGGCAAAATAGATGCTTTTACAAAGAGGAAAAACAGTTTAGTTTAACCATTAGTAGCCATTCTTTTCATAGCGACTTCCCCCCCCCCCATTTTTTTCTGTGATAAATGGACACATTGTAGACAGGTTTATTAATTGACAATTTTTGTTCAAAACAATGCAAAATGTTTCATTATAGGTTTATAAGCCTAAAAGGGCTATCAGCTGTTCCTCATGTGAGTGATGTATTCAGGCCTCAGCAGCTGCTGTGTATTCAGGGCCTTTGGCTCTTCACAAAGGGTTATCAGATAGGTTTTTTTCTCCCTTTCTTAAAACATAACAACTGTAGGTCTATCTGATGAAGTCTGGTTCACATTTTGCTTGCCAGACATAAAATTAGTTTTATGGATGGGATTTTGCCCCAACAAAAGAATAGTGTGTTGTAACACATGGATTCCCTTAACAATGAAAGAAGGGGAGGCAGACGCTGCAGTCCGTGGGGTGGTCAGCGCAAGCATCCTTTGCAGTGGCAACTACACCTGCACTTGAGGCAAACCAGCCTTTGTGCCTGTCTGGGCCCGTTTGACTCTCGTGGTCCAAACTTGTCTGAAAATACATCTCTGGCTAGTTGAGGACGCTTCCAAAAGTATTGAACACATTTGCTAAACTTGCTTTTCCTCCTTTGTGACCCATGATTTTCAGGTCATAATAGCTCTTTTGAGTAGTTTTTTCACCCTTGAGTGATCTCCTCCACTTTACCTCGCAAAGACTGCTTATTAGAAATATCAGTAGCAGGCTGTGTTGCTGGTGTTCCGGTCTGTAGGCAACCAGGAAAAGATCAGCTTCTCAGCGTCTGCGAGTGTGGCCATTTGGAGTTTTCAACACATGCATTTGCTCAGAGGAGCAGTTTTAGGCCCCTCCTCTTTTTTCTCTCCCTGTAGTTATACTCCTGCAGAATACAAGAACAAATTCTCCTGCTGGACATCTTGGCTTCACTCCCCTCTCCTTCCTGTTTGCCAACAGCTGCTGCCTTCATTTAGTTCTGTGCTGAATATTTCTTACTTTCTTTTCCTCTTGTTCTGTGGGCACAAGTCAGTTTACTAGGTTCATTTCTTATTCTAAGCTTAAGTTAACTGAATAAGCAGTATGAGAAATTGTTAATTAATGGAGTAAATGTGTTTGCTCTATTTCTTTGCTTTGTAGTGGATAGATTTTCTTCCTAGTTCTTTTCCACATCAGCAGAACCCCCTTTCTAAACTGATCTTTACTGTAATAATCATTAAACTTTACTTTGTGAGGGAATTGCCACAAAATCACAGGTCACTTGATCTGCTTCTAGAACACTAGCAACTTTTTTACTAAAAGATTTTTTTTTTAACCTGGTCCATGGTTCCACCCCTGAAACTTAATGTAAAATTTTGTATTCATGGTTCAGAGGTGTTTTGTTTGTTTGTTCTAAGAGTACATCTTAGCTTTCATCAGATTTTTAGAAGAAAAAACAAAGAATACTGCTCAGATAGGTTTTATCCCCATTTGAATCAGAAAGATAATGGAATTAATTTTTTGACATTTTATTTCCTATTTTGCTTTTCTATGCCTACTATTTTCGACTGTTAATCCATGTTACCATGAGTTGAAACTTTAACAATTCATAACCTTAATCTTTAACTATCCTAGAGTATGTAATGTGTGCAATTAATGAAATTATGGTGTAAGAAAATATATTTAATGTATAGGCGACAAGGCAAACTTAATGTTCAAGATTTATTTCATAGGAATCTATTTTAAGATTGACATGATAGCCACAGAGGACATAGACTGTTTCTAAATAAGTATATATGTTTATATACACAATTTTTTATTCATGTAAGTGTTGATTAAGAAACCTATAGTTAATTCATTGTCCCTGATAACAGCTCTTAGAGTCATTTTCTGTTGCTATATTTTTCTCTAAGGCTAATTTTGGAAGACATCCAAATAATAGCACATCCCAACATGAAATTATCTCTTTGAGCTTCAAGCTAGTTTTACTTTAAATGTGTGCAGAAATTGCTAATGTTTGTTAGCTTACTGCTTCCAGTGGAAATCCCTGGGTGCATGAGCTTATCCAAGATACAGCTAGTTCTTCAGAAAATAACTGCTCTGATAAGGTTGGTGCAGCGAGACATTCTAAGACAGTTGCTGGGCATAGGTATATTTTTTTAATTCCTAGAAAACCCCCGTGAGTGACCCAGCTGTTTTAATTGAGACACTTTCATTTCTGAAGGTAGCCATTATGGCTCTAACTTTATTTATAAACAAGCAGCTCCTGTGGTGGGCTTCCCAGAAAAGTATCAGGCAGCCTATGAGTGGATCGGGGTGGTCATGTCCTTTATCTCTCTACAGGGAAACTGGTCTCTAAAGAGATTTAAAATGGACCGCCAGGGTGTGACTCAGGTGTTGTCCCGCCTGTCATATATATCTGCACTGGGCATGATGACAAGAATCTCCTCCCAGTTTGAGAAAACAAGAAAAGTGAGTGGTCCTCGGTCCCTCCAGCCATCTCAGTGGGGGATGCTCTGCCCTTCGGACACTCCTGAAGGAGAGGTAAGGCACTCGAGGCACCTCTGTGTCAGGTCAGAGGTAAAACCTGCTCCGATTTTTATACAACGAGGAGCACACGGTCCACAGCCTAAAGTGGATTCTGAAGCATACAGGAAACAGAGGCAGTTACTCCAGAGTCCCCCAGAGTTTAAATGGGTCTGCGTCATCAGCTCCCACCCCTTCCTCTGTCATGACCCTTTCTTCACGTACCTGTTGTTGGTTTCAGTTCATCTTATTCCTTTTGATTTTAAACTTCTGAAGAAAGGAACCTCGTTAGGTTCCCTCTTGTATCCTAACTTCCGAGCACAGAACCACAGTCAGCGTACAAGCCCCAGAAATATATGCTGACTCATTAAATAAGCTGATTGAGGACAGATCAGAGGTGTAAGTTCTGAGTGTTGGAATTTGTTGTGACTTGAAAGAGCTGAAAAATAGAAGTCCTTGCAGAATCATGATTTTTAGGAATTACCATTCTCCTAATTATCTTAAACCGTATGGAATTCACAGTAAAATTATGCAGCTTGCCAACTTTGCATAATTTCTTCATCTTGAGCTTTTGGAGTGCTGTATTTCCAGATCTCAGTGAAGGGCATGTTTTGTGCATCATTACAGCAGATGGTTTTAAAGAATTGAAGATAATAGTCTTTACATGTCATATACATCCCAAGTGTTTTTTCTCTTTGCTGTACTGTAGCCTTATTTTTATTTCTGCTATAGATTTTTGTGGTCATATAGAAGTCTAAGAATTTAAACTTTTTTTTTCATTTTGCAATAATTTTGGACATACCAAAAAGCTGCAGAGATACTATGAAATGTCCATGATGCCTTAGCTAGATTGCCAAATGTGAACTTCATACATCACCCTGGCACGGGCAGCAACCTCCTGAGGTTCATCTCGGTCCTTAGCCCTTATTCAGATTTTGCCACTTGTCCCTCCAGTGTCTTTTTTCCAATCCAGGATCACACATCACTTCAGTTGTCGTGTCTCATTTACAATGCCCTCACCATCTGCTATTACAAATATTACCATGCTGCGCATTTCTGTGGCTGCATCTGTGTTTGTGTTCTTGCTTGTTACCTTGAGGAAAACTACTCTGGGTTAAGGGTTTGTGCATTTCTAAGGCTTTCGTATGAATTGCCAGAGTGTCCCCACCAAGGTAGTGGGAGTGTTACATTGCTCCCCACACAGTTGGGAGCTGTTTTCAGATTCAAGCCGTACTTTGTGTTACTGATGTTCATTCTTAGAACTGACTCTTTTTTTATTTTTAGGCTTGTGGTTTGGTTAAAAACTTGGCCCTTATGACGCACATCACAACTGACATGGAAGATGGGCCCATTGTTAAATTAGCCAGCAACCTGGGAGTAGAAGATGTGAATCTGTTATGTGGGGAAGAGCTCTCTTACCCAAATGTGTTTCTCGTCTTCCTCAATGGTGAGTATGTTTTGGAGATGGGTGGATCCTAAACGATCCGTTAGGGAGAGGGGAAGAAATCTCTTTTTATCCATGTGTTTAAAGCACACATTAGTTTTGGACCTACGTAGATATTAATTTAAAAACAGAAAAAATGGTACAGAACACATATCCCATGGGCTGGGGCCGGGGCCTGAGGGGCTCTGCTGTCAGAGCTGAAGAGCAACGCTGCAGAAACTGACTGCTTCCCACCCCGTGCAGCCGCCAGCACAGCTGCAGTGCAGTGAAACCCACTGTGGTGTCCTCAGGTTCAATATTTGAGACATTCTGCAGAAACAGATCAGCCCTGATGGCTAAATGATGTTCAGTCACTTGATAATTAGTTGTCAACAGACTGTGGCAAGAGTGTCCCTTTCCTAGTGGCTAATGCTCGAGTGGCTTCTTTCACATACCGCTTCTCACTCCGTCAGTGTCCTCCGGAGACGTAGCAGCAAGTTTGCCTTGTCCTTTCTCCTTTTCCTTTGGTGGTGTGGGTGCCTGTTCTCTCACCTGCAGGCGCCTGTGCTTGTCGCGGCCGCTTACTTCCTGGGGTCTTCTCCCCTTTTCTTCTGCTCCTCCTCATGTTATTAGCCCTTTCCCTGCTGAAAAGGAGGTGGTTAGACCTTGGCAGGGCTGTTAACTGACTGTCTCATTCGGTGTCTCCCTGAAGCTAACATCGAGTGAGCCCTTCTTTTTACCCAGTACCTGCTGAGTCCTCATGTTAACCCGGGGACACAACATCTGGTTTCCTCGTTTCCTGGATGGGGAGGACCGCAAAAGCAGTTAATAGGAGCAGTTACTGTGTGCCAGGCAAAGCTCTAAAGTAGGTGCTGCATGACGCCAACTCATGTAATCCTCACACTGACCCTCAGAAATGATAGAGCCAGTGTTCAGCCCAGGGAGCTGGACCGCGCGTTTGTGTTCCCACCCCAGTTCTGACGGGTGAGAAGAATGAGAGCAGCTAACCAAGCGCTGCCAGTCAGCAGGTGGTAGGACTGGCTCTCGGCCCCGGGACCCAGCCTGCCCTCTGTCACGCCTCTGTATTGCTTCCCGGCCACCTGTGGACCAGCTCTAGCTGCTAATAATCGTATTGAAATGACTCCAGTGCTGCTTTTCATTTTCATTGGGTGGATATTTTCAATCCAAGTAGATTTATTCTTCATTTCTGTCCTAAATACTACTACCTCTTTTTGCTTAGGTAACATCCTGGGTGTCATTCGAGACCATAAGAAGCTAGTGAACACGTTTCGACTGATGCGGAGAGCAGGCTATATCAATGAATTTGTTTCCATCTCAACAAATCTTACAGATCGATGTGTCTATATCTCCTCTGACGGAGGGAGGCTGTGCAGGTAGATGTTCCTGAGAGGAGTTTGTAAGACTATCTTTACCTTGACTTTGGAAAGAAAAACTTCTTTTTCAAAGCTGCTTTAACCTCTTTCGTTGTTAAGATAAACTTAATGCAGTTGGCAAACGCTTCATGAATATGCGTACTAGGTAATGAGGATTCAAAAATGAATGGGAGTTACTTTCTGCTCTCAGAGAGTACAGTCTCCTGGCAAAAGCAGAAATAATTACTAGTAACTACCAACTTGCTAGTAATAAGTCTTAGCCATTAGTTACAATTTTAATGGAAGTACTGTGTATAAGGCTTCAACTGCATTCAGCCCTATAAGGTGAGATTATTATTTTCACTTAACAAATAAGGAATTGGGGTTTAGTGAGACCTGGTAATATTCAAAGCTAGATAGTGGTAGCCTCTGATTTTTTACTTAGAATTCTGTTGCTTTGAACTGTGAAGGATGAGTCGGAGTGTGTTACTTCCGTAAAGGAGGAAAAGAGACTGAGGAATGTATGAATAAAAAACATGGAGGCATGAAGAAATAAAGTAACAGTGGATTGGTTAGAAAAGCTGGTGTCGTTTACTCATTCAGCCAGTATCAGGGGCTGGTCATGCCTGGTACTTTGAGGGGGTGGGGGTACAGAGGTGGGGTGACATGGTATCTGCTCTCTTCTTGCACAGTCTTCACTTGGCTCAGTGTAGTCACTCTTCTGGGCTGGGGGTGGTGTTAGGGCTCGGTTGGTGAGCAGGCAGCGAGGAGGTGGGAGGGCCTGGGCTCTGTCAGAGCTGGGGCAGTGGACACTCCTTGCTTGTGTCTGTCCAGCATCCATTTCTCCTTCCAGTCACTCCCTTCATTTTCCTTAGGGGACTGTCCCTCCACACTGGCATCTTCTTGGGACAGCTAGTCAATGCTTTTGCCTGCCCAGCCAAGGGCCAGGCATAGACCAAGCTAGGCCAGTCACATGCTTTCCTCCAGAAAGTTGGAACCAAGTAGAATAACTCAAGAAATAGGTGGTTGGCACTGATTCGGCCAGTGTGCTGTGTGCCAGGAACTGCCCCCCACTCCCCATTGCAGGGTCCTGGAAACTATCTAGCCCCTTTTCCCTCTGAAGCTGGGTCTTACACCTTTTTAAAATTACTGCTGTTATCCGTCTAGTAAATTCTTATGTTTTCAGTAAATTTCTTACGTGCTTAAATTAGCCAGAAATGGTTTTTATTCTTCACAATCCAAGAGTCTTAATTGTTGGTAAATACCTATGCTGGAATCTTGGCTTCCCACTGTTGACGTGTGTGATTCTGAATTTATCAGTTAAGTTTCTGAACCTGACTTTCCTTGGCTGTAGAAATGTAAATAATAATACTGTCTCCCTAGCATTTTCCTGAAAAGTAATTGATAGAAGGTATGCCAAGTGCCTTACAGGGTGGCAGGTGCAACGAGGGGCTGATGGGTAGCTGTTATTGTAGGGGTGGAAAAATAATGACATTTCTAGATTACTCTTTCTTAGGACTTTTTTCTTTCATTGCATCCAATAGGATAAGATACAGTCTGAAATAGGAGACAAATTGCTTTTTGGAAGTAGTTTTTTAATGGCGTAACATAGATCTGGCAGGAAGGGTTAGACTATATGAGTAAAGTAAGAGGTTAGTGTAGGTGGCATGGAGTGATGCCCTCCTGCGCCCCCTGCTGCTTCTGGCTCTGCTCTGAGTCTCTTAGCCTGGACTCAGCGGTGACCACTACCTGAGGGGCAGAGCTGCCCTGCCCCTACCCACTGCGAGAAGCAGCCAGGATTCCGAGGTAATGTTGATCTCACCCAGTTCATTTTTCAGCAACTTGTGTTTCCCTTTTGTAATTGTGCAGCTCCTCTTCTTAACTGTTTAAAAGTGCTCATTAGTCCTCAAATAGTTATTTGGACTTTCGGGTAGAGCGCACAAGTGTCTAGTGGTTACTCGCTTCTCTCTGTAAGAGCTGCTTATCCAAATAGCAACAGCTCTTGATGTTCCGGTGCCACATACCATCCTTTGTGTCGGTGTTTCCTCGTGGTGGCGATGCCCTCAGAGGCAAATCAGCACTGACAGTTACAGGTTAATCTACCAGAACATGTTGACCAAAAGCTCTCTCTAATTTGCCCCCACTGCATCGCGGAAATCACAAGAGAACATGCTTTATTTCTCTGCAAACTTACAGCCACTCTTTTTGATCATGTGTAGCTTTAGGTAACCTGCCAACAAGTTCTCAGTGCTGCTTATGCTAAATCAAACCTCTCTAACCAGCTGATGTTCCCCAGACCCTTACTCCAAAATGCATTGTTACCTTCATTGATGGGTGACAGTTCTTCTCTGCCTGCTGGCACCATGGGTGGTAGATCACATGTCCCTCATACGAATCAAAAGAGGCATTTACATGGTTTTAAAAATATGACCATAGAGGCTGTGTTTCCTTTGTAGACTTTATTGAGAATCATTTCTGTCTTGCCTTTTCATATCAAATGCTCATCAGCAGTATTTCCTAAGCTACCTGATGGAAGTGCCATATGCATGTTCATCTATACCTATTCAGCGTGGCTGGCGTGTGTGTGTGTGTGTGTGCATGTGTGTGTGTGTGTGTGTGTGTGTGTGTGTATGTGGCGGTAGCCCTCTGCACAGTCACACATATAAAAAGAATACCTTTTGTCCTCAAGCTCCCAGATACAAGATTAGGTATACCTACAACTTTCCTCATTTTACTACAGTCAAACTCACTTGCTGATTTAATTTTCTAAATTTTATTATGAATTTGTTATTTATTTCTGCTCCAGACCCTACATAATTGTTAAGAAGCAGAAGCCTGCAGTCACAAATAAGCATATGGAAGAGCTTGCTCAGGGATACAGGTAAATGGCCAGAGGAGGAACCTCTCAGCCGCCAAAATACGCTCATTTACGTGACTCAATCAGCAGTAACATCTGTACTTTTAAGAAGAGTATATTTTCATTTTCTTAATTCCGTCCCATTAAATATATCAGCCTATTGAAAACCTATGTTTCTCTGTGTAAACTTAGACACTTAGACATTGTAAATTATCACTTTCAATCATGAGGATTATAGAATCTGGTTTTAAGTTAGTGCATGTTAAGTGTTTCTAGTAGAGAAGACTTTCCCCAGTGATGATGTCAACACTGTGGGTCTCTCATTATAGCAAGTTCCTGAAGTCATAGGAGAGATTTTCGAAGTGGGGACTAGGTGGATAATTATCACAGACATTTTACTGTTTTTATTTCAGTGATTTGTGATCATTCTGTGATATAAGAATAACATATTTCAGATATCCAAATGTACTGATACTCGGGGAGGGAGAGGTGCTTTGGGCCCAAATGAAAACCAGGATCTTTTATTATTGCATATAAAACACTGCAGTAAAATGCTTTTTTAAAAAATGTCTATCTCACCAATATTTCCTAAGGAATTTTGAAGATTTCTTACATGAGAGTCTGGTCGAATATTTAGATGTGAACGAAGAAAATGATTGTAACATCGCACTCTATGAACATACAATTAATAAGTAAGTGAATCTATAACACCCTGTTCTGATTAGAGGAACAATCTTTTTCTCTTTTCACTTCCTCTTCAATTCTTCTGTTGTGTACTCTCTTACTAAGAACTGTTGGAAATACTATATGCTGTTTTATAATAAAGCATAACCTTTGTAAAAAATTGCTAAACTGCTAACAGATCATCTTTAGATTAATACCCTTCCTATTCATTTGATAGTGTATATTTTTTAGAAGAAATGTTTTTCTCTGATTTTAATATTTGATTATCGCCAAAACTGAACTAACAAATAAGGCTATGCAAAGATGTATTTATGTCTTGTAGAGGGGATTTTGTCATTGGACATCTGAATTCTTATTGTCTGTATAGGAATTCCCTATGCAGTATGTTGTAATGATATCCGTAAACTTACGTGCATTATGAACATGAAACGTTAATATGTTCCTGATGTGTCTTCTGGAGCACTGATATTTTAGTAGCATCTGTGCTCCATTTGGAATATATTAGAGGACATTTATATAACTTGCTGTCTAATGCATATGACTGATGTACCATTTACCTAGAATTGGAGTTTTTGGTTTTTTTTAAGATTTATTAATATTTATGCATACAAGCTGGGGTACAGACCAGAGGTGTGGGGCGGTGAGAGGGTTCACCAAAAACAGAGTGGGGCGAGTGAGGCAGATCCTCAGAAATACACTGCTGAGGGGAGCAGCGGGCGAGGCAGGAGAGGTCTGCCATGCCATATGGGAATCTCCCTGGCTGGGCGTCGAACTCACATCGCCGCTGCTGACAGCCCCACAGCGCAGTGCTTGACTGCTGCGCCACCAAGGAGACCCTAGAATTGGAGTTTTTGCAGTTATATTGTTAAATAGTCAGCGGCTATAATATTACCATTTGATAACTACTGATGTCTTCAATCAAAACAAGTACTTTTCTGTCTTCTGCTACTGGATGTTGTCTTACTTTAAGTTAATAATGCTTCTCGGTCAGTTTTTATTCCTTAAGCATGTGAATCTCTCCAAGTACTGCTTTTATAGCCCTTATCTCAAGATTGAGTATCAAGGAAAGCTGTTACGGAGGACCCTTGTAAATAGTGAGTCTGTCCTTATTACTCAAGCCAAAACCTCCACTTTCATCCTTGACTCCGCCCCTTCTCTACACCCACATCTAATCCATTAGTGTCGCATGGGGATCTCCAGAATATACCTAGAATACTGGACTCTCTTCACCACCTCCACCTGCCACCCTCGTACAGGTTCTGCCCTGCTTGCCTGGATTCTCACCAAAGACTTCTGACTGACTGTCCCCACACACTCTATGCCTAAAAGGTGGGAGTGGTCTTGTCACTTCTTTTCTCGACTCCCCACTTGCCTGGGGGATTTTCATCTCCCTCCAAAGTGCTTACAGACACCCTGAAGTCACTGCACCATCGGCCCCACCTGCCTTACTCCTGCAACATCTCCTACCTCACTTCCCTCTTTCCATTTCAACCACAGTGGCCTCTTCTTAACACCCCCCTCCTCATTCTTCTGCCTCAGCACCTCTCCACTGGCTGTTTCCTCTGCCTGGAACCCTCTCTCACGTTTCTGCTTGGCTCGCAACTTTATCTCCTCCAGGTCCCTACTTAGTTGTGGCCTTTTCATGGAGTTTTCCTCACCACTTTTTTAAAATATTGGAGAAGCCTCCTCCTTTCTAGCCGTCTTCACTAATTCATTTCTCTAATACTTATTATCTTGCAATAAAATTATAAAATAGGTATTTTATTGATTTACCTGTGTATTGTCCATCTTCCTACACTAGAAGATTCATGAGGGCGGCAGTTTTCCTGTTTTTTTTTTTTTTTTTTTTTTTGCGGCTATAAATGAATATAAATGTCAGGACCAGTATCACCCATTCACCAAGCTCTCCCATACATCAAAGTCCATTTTATTTTAAAAATAGAAGTTTGTATTATTTAATTCAAACATTACTTTTTAAAAATACAGACATGCATTAAGTAAAAAGAATGAATTCCCTTCACCCTCTGTAAATAGCCAGTGTTGATAGTTTAATATGTACTCTTCTAGATTTTTCTCTAAATGGGTACAGACATGTTTATGGTCTCACAAAGATGTGAGAGAGTGGCAGTGTACTTTCATTGTCCTGATTTTTAAACTTAATGCTATTATTATTCTGGACATTTTTACCTTTTAGTGTATTTGCATATACTTATAAAATATATCTGTTTTAATTGCTTTTTATTATATTGTCAGTATACACTCAGTTGGACATGTTCTCAGTAGTTGGATGTTTTGCAATTTTGGAAACAGGCTCCAAAGCAACAGATGGCTTGATCTTAATTGGAGCTAAATTTAAGGTGCTTATGCACAGTGTATAGGAAGTCTTCTAATGCCTATTCAGAAACAAACTTACTGGTGTTTGTAATTTTGAATAATAATATTGGTAAAATCAAAATCCAGAGTGTTTGGATTTTTAATGATTGTTAGATAATTAAATGATCTTACAGGTGATGTTGTCATGAAGAAAGAAGAAACGTAAATGCTTATCTTCTAAATTTTCAGCCTATCCTAATTTTTACATTTGTAAAACCAATTTTTATTTACATGGGGAATGTCAAGTTTGTCCAATATTTAAACTGAGTAATACATTTAAAGCAACTCTATTTTATTCTACGTTATGAAAAGTCACTCTAAGTTGTTGCTCTTGAATAAAAAAATTCAGAAAACAAAATTGCGAGCCCTCTTCCTTTCTCTGCTGACAAAGACCTGAAGTGTTCAGAGAGGACTGGGGTTCTGCTAGGTCGAAAGGTCAGGACTGTATTCTCCAAACGAGAGCATTCCCTTTAACCAAATTAGGGACATAACTCAACACAAGTGTATTTTAAAAAAGTAGATGGATAAGTGGAAGATTTTTGTCATGTACGTTGCAACTGATTTTGTGTGATGAGTTGTGTTAGTTTGGGAATCAGTTCTCTTCACATGAATTGTAAACCATTGAAATTATTCAAGTCAGGCTGCAGAAACACCTAAGGAAGAATAGCTGGTCAGCAGCCACAGGGTCAGGAGACATAGACCAGGGATCCTGCATATGGTATCTGTACTTTCAGCAGAGACCTAAGAAGTAATCTGGGTGCTCCACCCCACTGAAATGTCTGTGTTCCTTTACCATTCAGCCAAAACTGAGTTGTCTAACAAAAGTAGCTTGTGAAAGTAATCAAAATTCTAGCACCTACTAGGAAAAGTTTCACTTTGTGTCCAACCTATGGCCTAGCAGTCCAATAAAAATATGACACAAGCCATCTATATAACTTTAAGTTTTCTAGTAGTCGTACTAAAAAAGTAAAACGGAACAGTTGAAAAGAATTTTAATAATTTTATTTAACCCAGTATATCTGAAATACTATGACCACATGTCATTAATATAGAAATATTAAGATATGTTGTTTTTTCCTATCAAATCTTTCAAATCTGCTCTGTGCTTACAGCACCTATCAGTTTGGATGCTAAGTTTTCATCAGAATTACTTGACCTGATGTCATAACATTTACATTTGAAGAAGTAGATTCACCATAACTGAACTGAGTTACTTGAATTTTAAGTTTTAAAATGTGACACTTTAAATTAAAAATTCAGTTCCTCAGTAGTACTAGTCTCCACATTTCAGATGCTCTATAGCCACATTTAACTAGAGGTTATGGTATTTTGTTCTCCCACAGATCTGTAGTAACTATTCCTAAGGAAAAATTAATTCCTCTCTCTAAAATGGTGATACTTTCTCATTAATATCAGTTGGAAAATGAGAAATAACAGTTTTACTCATCCATTGGGTATTGTTGATACTCAACAGTGATACTGTATGTGCTCAATATACAGTAATTTCTCTGTGTTATTGTTGTTACTGTGTAATAGTATTTTATTTTCTATATAGGCAATCCTTGCTGCTGCCCTTCTCTTGTATTTCTACAAATGATAAAAATTTCTGTCACTCAAAAAAATAAATTCTTATGTTTTATCATGTTTTCTTTAAGTATGCTTTTTTTAGTTTTACTACCATCAAATTTTTTATATAAATTTCCTTTATCTAGGTCCCTTGGGGACCTAGTGAGTAATATTTTTATAACCATTCAGATGTATTTATTTTGGTACTTGGTTCTGTGATGTCTAATTCTTAATTCACTTTATAGAGACACCACCCACTTGGAGATCGAACCCTTCACTCTGCTTGGCGTTTGTGCTGGCCTGATCCCATACCCGCATCATAACCAGTCCCCAAGAAACACTTACCAGTGTGCCATGGGCAAACAAGCCATGGGTAAGATTTCCTTCTCGAACTTGTTTCCAAACACTGGGTCAGCTGGCTTGTATCTGTATTGTTATCTCACTAGTATTGCGTGTTTGGCCAAATCAGACATCACTAACACTTGGGCGTTGTAAGCTCAGAGAGCCTCTGTCATGTCTAAAGCTCAAACAAAAATGGGGAAAAGCTCTCTGAACTTATTCCCTAAAGCAAACAAAGTGACCTGTAATAAATGGCTAAGAGTTATGATGGGGTAAATATAAAGAGAAAATCCCCACAAAATGCAAGCCATTAACCAGGACAGGTGGGGGAAGGAGCAGAAAAGAGGAAGCAGATGAGGATGACGGTGTGTTAGAATGTGCGGAGTGTCTGTCTAGGTTGCAGTCGCTGAGGCCGTTCCATCCCCCTGGATTCTCCCGTGGCGCCTGAGACCCCTGGTTGTGTCATCAATTTCTGAATTCATTTTCCTCTCTCCTTTCTATTTTCCATCCAGCTACTGATTTGCCTGTCTGTCTGTCCATTACATTTAGTGAGCATCAACTATACATCAGGTAGTGGGGCTGGAACCTGAAAGTACAGAGATGAGAAAGAGTCTGTTCTCAGGGAGGTCACAGCCCAGTAGAAGAGACCAACTAATGAAATGATTTCAATATAATGAGGTACATGCTGTAATAGACTCACAGCCAGGACCTAAGGAAATCAGAAGGGAAGGGTCACATAGGCTAGAGAGTAGGTTGTTCCTGAAGAATAAAACTGAACTGAGTCTTGAAAGATAGTGGGTCTTTTTTAGAGGTGTGGAAGTCTAAACAAGCCTTACATGGGAAAGTTTCAGTACGTTGGGGCACGGAGGGGATTGCTGTTTAATACGAGTCTGGAGGTGTGCAGGAGAGGTGCCATGTTAAGGACCCTGAAGATGATACAAAGGATACTAAGCCAAAAAAAAAAAAAAGTTTGCTAATAAGCATTTTTGAAATATTTGAAAAAATCATTTAAATCTAATAAATGTAATGAATTTTATTTTCATGTGTGTCAGTGATATTGATATGATTTGTCATCTGAGTTTTTAAAGGATGTTACAAGGAATTACATAAACTGTAAAGGGTTTTTGCATTACTTTTGAATAAACGATCAGAATGCATTTAACTTCTCAGTTACCACATATCAGCTGTAATTATTGGGAGCTTGACAATTAAGGTATTCTATATCTCATTAAAGACAGAGCGTATATATTCTTTTCAAGTTTATACATTGCTCTTTGGTTAGCTACGAAGGAATAAGGGGCATGTTGTCCTGCTGCCATTTACCTGAATGATGTAATGCCCGGACAGTTCAGAATAATTCCCAGTGGGAAAATCTAAACAGCGGCTCATCAATTTAGCCTTTCCCATTCATCCTCGGCGGCAGTGTAGGCTGATTTCCCGCTTGTGCTTCTGACTTGCTAACAAGTTGAAATATACAGTACTGAATCCTGTGTGTCATGAAAGGGCTATCACTCCTATTGGGTTTACCAAACCATTTTGTTTCATGATGTGAATCCCGGCTGAAACAATACACCTTTTGTGTAGAACCTTCAGCAGAATTAAGGGAAGACTAATCACTTCATCGCTCACGCCACTGCTCAGTGTGTTTGAAGATTGAAACAGAAAGGGCCGCCTCTGTCTCCATCTCGTGAATCTTTTTTTTTTTAATACAGAAGGAACTGGAAAAAGAGAAATATATATTTTTATTTTTGTAAACCCCCCCCCCTTTCTACAGGAAAAAAAAGTCTTTATTTGTGGCCTTGCGTATCTGAAACGTTTGGTTAGTTACCACACACAGTTAAGCAGGATCAGTGTGTACAGAAAGCCAATTCAGTGTCTGTAGAGTTCTTTTGTAGTTTTCTGTGTGAAGGTTTTTTTTCTCGTTTTGTTTTGAGTGTCATTTGCAATTCATTGTCTGTGTTTTCTGAGGTTGGTGTATTCAGCTGCTCTGACCCTGGGTCCTGCACATTTAGCTCCTTGGATACAATCCTCTGACGTTACTGCTGACGCTGGGAAGACAAAAGCCACTGAATATCTTAAGTAATAAAAAAAAAAAAAAAAGGCTTTGTTACTATTTGTTATTACAAAACACCTGACAGGAAAGAGAAGCAGCAAGATAAAAGTACATTTAAAGTTGGCACAGAACGTGGTCACATTTTTCTTTCGACGCTGGAAATAGCTGCAGAGAGTTGAGCGAGGTCTATATGAAAAATCACAAAAGGAAAAAGACTGGCAAAGGGAGGAGACCCACAGCAAAGACCCAGGTCTGTGAAGGAGACCTCGCACGCTGAGCTGGATTTCTCTGTGTCCTTTTAATGCCATGCAGACTTGACAGCTAATAACTAAAAGTCACAATATCTTCTTTGAAGTATGAGCCATGGCTGAAGACTGTAAACATCCCAGAATTCTGTGTGGATTTTCTGAAATAATCTTTAGTTGCCATCCATCTAGTAGTCCATGTGGAAAGTGGAAGACGGTAGCCCAGAATTAATTCTCCAAATTCTAGCCTACCTCAGAAATCTGTTCTCTGCCATTCCCTACCCGCCCCTCCCAAGACTAGTTCAATCCACAGAAACCGAAACTTGACCTTATACAAAAAAAGAGAGCTGACTTTAAACCAGCACGAAACACCAGCAGAGGGTGTTTCTTAAATCCAAGGCTATTTAAGTTATTCTTACTGTGCAGATTGCCACACAGCACCTCACTGTGCTCCTGAGAGACACCCTCCCTGCACGGAGCAGAATTCAGATGGACGGTGCGGAGAGGGCGAGGTCCTGGGTCACTCAGGCTAAAGTAAAGGCCATGCCAGGCTGCATTGTGTGTGCCCCTGCCCCTGGGTGCCCAGTTTGCAGGAGTCACCCTCTCTTATCCTGCCCGTTTTATTAGTTGGCAGTCCTCTGGTGGGATACTTTCTCCTGTCTAAAAGGACCTCCGTCACTATCAGCTCCCGTCATGAATATGCATCACGCACCTCCCCTGGCCCCGCTTTCGCACCACCCTTCCCCCTCAGCTCCAAATTGTTGGGACTTTGTTTTTATACTCAGGAGCTAATGCTGCTCAGTGTTTTTGTTTTTCAATAGATTCTGTTCCTAAGCAGACAGTTCTTTCCCTTGTATTCCCCACTTTAGAGTAGAATGGGATGGACCAGGAAATTTTGTTTTATTCTACTCCTCCCCGCACCCCCCACTTGCTGTTTGAATTTTTTAAAAGCATGTTCATTCTTTGCCCATGTGGGGGTATAAAATGAGAAACTGTCTTGACCAAGTTAGCCCTGGCAATTCTTTTTAAGAATTCTGCTATTAGTCAAAAAACATTTTTTGTTCATTATGTAGCTGTTATTCCCGTGTAAGCTTATGTAACATTTCCTGAGACTTCTTATGGAGGTAAAATTAAACTAAACTATGTAGATTTAAAGCTGCAGATAGAATGGTTCATGTTGCAGGGTGATGAGGTGCATGTTTTTTATCACCACTAATGTTAATATTAGTCATATGAATTTTGCTACTTACGGACTGTCCAAATGCTTTACATATATTTCTTATTTTGATCATAGTAATTCCATCAGATAGAACACAGACTTGTTTTTGACAAAGAAGCTGAATCCCATTTGGTTGCGGAACTTATAAAAGGCTATGTCATATCTTTTATGCAGTGTTATCTGTAACACTTATTTAAACTCTTCTCAAGTGACTTTTTTTCTCTCTTTTTTCTGTTCACTCGGGATCACGATCAAGGTGTGTTCCCTGCTAGCTGCAGATTATAAGCTTCTTGAGAGACTATGCCTGTGCTATTTAATGTTGGTGGTCTCACACGTGTATAAGTCTGTCAGAACTCATCAATTTGTCACCTTAAATGGGTGGAGCTTATTGTATTCAGTAATGTTGGTTAAAAAGAAATTGGGCATAAAATATATAAATGGATCAAAAAGTTGTGGTATATTTACACAATGGAATGTTACCCAGCGATCAAAAAAGACAAATTCATACCATTTGCAGCAACGTGGATGGACCTGGAAGAGATATGCTAGCTGAAATAAGTCAGAAGGAAAAAGATAAATACTGGATGGTCTCAATTAAATGCAGAATATAGAGAAACAAAAGGTCAATGAAAAGTCAAAGCTATCAAGCTGACCATAGATCTGAGGCATACAGCAAAGAGGCAGGGAGGGATGGGGGTTAAAACAGAGAAGGGAAGAACACAAGGGAATATGGTGATGGCTCACGGGTAATACGGTGGCAGGAGAACTATGGGGACTCCAGTGATGTAAGAAAAAAAAAAGCTTAAAAAAAATTGGGCAAAGGCAGACAGAAAAATTATTTAAATACATAAAGCTTTTTTTTTAGTATACATTTTCTAAGCGATTTGCATCCTTACTTCTTTTCATCCCACCTTACAACAACCTATATTTGTATATCTTGTACCAAGTTGTGGCTTCTTAAGAAAGTTATGGTCCAGACATTGTAAGAAAGTTTACGTCCTGAGTAAAGAAAAGGAAATCATCGGAGACTAATTATAGCACAATGAGGCTGTAGAAGGAGATCTCGCACACTGTTTTGGTGGCTGTCTATGTGTGGTACCCCTTTAGGTGAGGACAGTAAAGACTCTTTCTGTTTTAGCATGTGCTTCACCCAGACCTCATCCTTATAATCAAATTTCTGTATGACATTTTATCTAAAAATGTCGTATTTTTAGCAAAACAACCAGCTGTTCATTATTTCTACAAAAGTCATAGAGATCAAATGGCCTTGTGACGTTTTATAACATAGAAGTCAATAGTGCTTAAATCATGTTCTAACTACACACCCATAGTCAGTGCTGCTAAGCATGAAAATTACTTGCCCGTTCCTACAAGTTCTTTAATAAGCCTTTAAAGAAAATTGGGGTGAGCTCATAAGCATCAAACATTGGCTCAACCAGGTGGTTGTCCTTGCAGCCACCGCTGTAGCGCCTAAGGATTGTGTTCTGGGCCCGGCAGCACGATTCATAGCAGGACATGGTCTCTCACCATTGTTCAGAGGTTCGGCCTCTCCTGTTTCCCTGCTGCATGAAAATGCTTGTCTCAGGTTTCAGAAGACATGCTCAGCTGCCCGGTGGGACGTTGCCCACACCCTTGTCTCAAGCTGGGTAAAGTATACAACTGGAGCTGAAGTCTCCACATAAATTTTCAATGATTTCATGTTAAAGGGCAAACTTATTGTCAGTGAACTTGACCGTGATCCAAGCAGCAGTGATTTTATTTCTATAGCAAGTGATCTAGCACCAGGTAGCCTGCCCACTTTATTAGTTGGCACTGAAATAACATAAATTAATTGGCATTTTATAGTGTGAAGTTTATGAGGCTTGGGTTAGCCATTGTTTTTCAGCTGAAACTTGATAAATTCTCACAACATGGCCTGTAAGTTCCCTTCACTTGTCAGTTCCTCAGCCTGTAGCGACCCCAGCACTGTACTAGGTGTGGGTTTTTTTAATGCTGCGTAGGTTTTATGGCTTGTTGCAGTGGCAGTTGTCTGGGAGTTCCGAACTATTTTTGCTGCTTAAATAGTTATTTTCATCTCTAAATTGAAGTTACCTTGATGTAATGACTTGAGCATGGAGAAAAAGGTAAAGGAAACAAATGCTTTTTGATACCTGCTCACCTTAGAGATGAACTCCATTGACTGGCATGAAGGCTTCTGCGCTGTGAATGTGCCCTGAGAAGCGTGTGCAAGAGACTTCAGAGCTGCCTCCTCTCCACTAACCTTAACAGCTATTCTGCCTTCTCAGCCTCTTGGAGGCGACAGAAGAGCTCTGCAGAGTAGTTCAGGAGACTCAGTAGCTCACACTCTCTCTCAGTGGTAGGGCAGCCCTGAGTTCCAGTTTTAAGGTCTCTGGATTTTTCAAGCTGGTGATGAATCCTGATGAACCCCGAAGGGACAGGGGCTCGCATACTTATTTCAGATTCCAGTTGACAGTACACCTTTCTGTGGTCTAGTCAGGGGACAGTCTGGTGGCTAAGAAGGGGAGACCCCCACCCTGATTGGACAGGGTCCCCCTTCCTAAGGGGACCATGCCTTTCCCCATTTTATCAGTGGTGTTTGGCGAGAGTAGATGTTCCCTACTGCTTTGACAGAAGAATAGTTATGCATAAATATATTCTGTGTTTGCTTGAATTCCTCTTCTTCAGTTCATTTCCTCCCTTTTCTGCTTTCTTTTTCATGTAGAACTTTTGTAACTGTGATTTCATTGCATGAGATATATCTGTTTTTCCCACTGTGTAAGTTCCTTGTCGGTCAGCTCTGGCTGCTATTCTCCAATTACCTGCCCCCAGCAACTGGATGCGTGCCTGGAACATAGTAGAACCAGACTCAGAATTGTCAATTTACTTGTGAAAATAGCCAGTGAGACTAAAATTCCTCAAATAGGATTAATTAAATCCAAAAAATTGAAATGCTTTAGATTAGGATATCCTAAGTACATTGATTTTTCACTAGTGAAAAATATTGCTTTTAGAAGTTGTCAACCACTGGGCCTCTCTGGTGGCACAACAGGTTAAGCGCAGCACTATGAAGCTATCCAGAGCCACTACAGCACGAGTTTGATCCCCGGCTAGGAAGCTTCCCACCTGGCAGAGCAGACCCCTCCTGCCTCGCCTCCTGCTCCCCTCAGCAGTGTACTTCAGCCAATCTACCTGTTCTGCGCTCCACTCTGTTTTTGGTGAATCCTCTCACCACTCCACACCTCTGGCCTACACCCCAGCTTGTATTCATAAATAAATAAATCTTAAAAAAAAATAGTTGTCAGCCACTAACAAGGGTTTTGCTTTTGAAATGTTTGACCTCAAGATTGTCTTCATTTTAATTAATGAACCTAATATATTGATCTCTGTATTCATTGCTACCTAATTATTGCACACAACAGTATGTTTCATTTTGTTTTCTCCACTACCAATGAAGGTACCATTGGGTACAACCAGCGGAACAGAATTGATACGCTCATGTACCTTCTCGCTTACCCACAAAAGCCCATGGTTAAAACGAAGACCATTGAGTTGATAGAGTTTGAGAAATTGCCAGCTGGACAGAATGCAACCGTTGCTGTGATGAGCTACAGTGGCTATGACATTGAAGATGCTCTGGTTTTGAACAAGGCTTCCTTGGACAGAGGTGAGTAACTTTTCAAAGCACCAAAAGCTTTGTATAGAATTAAAATTTAGGCGATCTGTGCAAAAATCCTGTGGTGTCAGATGTTAACATTAGTTTCAAGTGATGTGAATTTGATAATGTACAAACAAGTGGTTGGTTGTGGTTCAGTGTTGACTTTTTTTAATGAATATTATATAGAAGTCATTTGTTAGATATACTATTACGAAATCTTTTTCCACCCTTTTGTTATTTTTGTTGGTGATTTGAGACAGTCCCTCAACAGAACACGTGTAAGAATGTGTTTATTTTCATGCAGGGAGTACAATAAATGAAATATGATTTTAGAATATATCAAGTGATTCAGTCAGCAGCAGACCTGTTGGAGAGGAGCTCATTAGCAATATTTGCATATAAAAGGCTAATTTTTTAATGATATCTCTGAACCCCATCACATTAGGATCTTTTTGTTAGCAAAATGATAAAAATAAAAAATTCACAAACACAAACTCTGGCTTAGAGAGTTCATGCTTTCCTGTCTCTGGGTTTTGGCAACTCACTTTTGCAAGTCACGGCGTCCTGGTTTGCTCACCATCACCTGATCTGCAGTCTGACTTTGCTCTTCATGATCTGTCTCTCTCTCCTCCCTGGCGTAGCCCTTCCACTCTTTGTAGTTGCTAGGCAGCCATAATAGCACTCCTAGACATGTGTCTTTGGCATTAATGTTGGCTCCACTTAATTTATGCCTCTTTTTTTTCCTCCAAATGACAACAGCCATGCTTTAAAACTCAATGTTTTCCTTTCTGATTAACTGGTAACGTTTATGCGGAAATCTGAAGACTTTGTGATATCTGTCAGAAACTCCGCAGCACAATTTAATGATGTGAGTTTACTGTCCTCTAGCTTTTAAGCTACCACCTGTAAATAAAATGTCCATTTACACTTAGGAGAAAATGCTTCTTGATTCCGGACAGGTCGGAGTCACACCGCACTCCAGCGGGTTGCCAGTTAATGGCCATTGTGCAAAATTTCAAGATCATGTAATGTTTCCAAGCAGCTGGTTCTCGAGCTGAGGTTATTGTGGCCATACCCAATTTACTAGACCTTGATGGCTAAGACCCTGCTCAGAGCCACGCAAAAATCTTCATCCACCCTCCACTTGTAGAAATCTGTTGTTTCATTGCACGGTCACCTTCATATTTAAAAATTACATTAAAGCACTGAGATTTTATTAGAAGTCCACTTTTCACTAGAGGAGGGGGGGGAATAAGGGCACAAAATGGAATAGAAAAGAGCACAAGGGACCATGGAGCTGGATCACGGGTGAATTGGTGGTGGGCTACCCAAGGGGAATACAAAATGTAAAAGACATAAATAACAATAAAAATATATATATATAAAAAAAGAAGAAGTCCACTTTTCCCTGATTGATTTTTTTAAACTCTCATTCTTAGATTTCCCGAAAGAGTTTTGCTTTTGGTGGAGAATCACAAGCACAGGATTTCACAGCCATGCATTTGTTTCATCAGTAATAACTGGCATTTCATCTGGAGACATTTTCCTATTTAAGTGAATTCTGACATGGCTCTTTATATCCTGGTGGAGATTAGAGAGAGAATCCAGTTTAAAATGACCGCTTGGGATTCAGTGGTTGAGCTTTTTGTTCTACCTAAAAGTTTTCATATTTTCATTTTGCTTATTTTTGCTAATTAAGGCTTAGATTATTGGTTGATGTCAGGATTTTTTCCTTATCCACTAGGTAAATGTGATAAAAATTGTAATCAGAGTAAACTACCATCAAGGCAGAGATGAACTCTCTCCCATTAAAATCATTTATTATTGCATAGCTTTTCATTCTCTCTCGAGAGAAACATTAAATTTTTTATTTGCTTGTTTGGGACTTCCTCTGAATTCCAAAATCAGAAAAATTTCGTAGAGACGACTAGCAGAAGTTAGGTGCCGAAAGGATATGTACAAGCATCCTGGCTGAACCAGTGGATGGTGGACTCTTTTCACTCTGCCACCAACTTGCTGGGTGACCTTGGCTGCTTGATTTCGCATAGTGCCTGTAGGTGGAGGGGTAAGCCTCAAAAGACTCGAGGTTCCTTCCAGTTCTCACATTCTGGCTCTGCGCTCTCGGGGGAGTCACACTGACACTCCTAAGAGTTCTCCCACCTTTCTCCAACATGACAAAATGGCAGAAAAATGGTTATTGAGATTCCAGTGCTTTCACTGGAGAGTAGGTAAGGAGAAGCCTGAGCCAGCTCTTTAGATGACCAGATTGTTACTTGGTTTGGCCAGTCCCTAGGTTATCCAAATGTAGAGCAGTTTGGACCTTATCTTTTTTGTTTGTTTGATTTTTAATTTGGGGAGTAAGGGGAAGGAAGAGGAGGGAGGGAGACGGAGTAGAGTGGGCTGAATGTTGAATAGCACAAATCTTCTGCCTTCGCTGTTTAGTCCTAGTTTTGTATCCTATTCTGATACCATTTCATCTCATTTAGGCTTTGGGCGTTGCCTTGTGTATAAAAATGCTAAATGCACATTGAAAAGATACACCAACCAGACTTTTGATAAAGTGATGGGACCGATGTTGGATGCTGCCACGAGGAAACCCATTTGGAGACACGAAATTCTAGATGCGGATGGTATCTGTTCTCCAGGTAAAGGCTTTTAAAGACAACAGGCAACCGCGTGCTTTTTGAAATTGGGAAAATTATTCAATAATCTTTCTGGATATTTGGTAAACAGGGCAGAAAAAAGTAACAACCTATAAAACCACTATCCTAACAACTAGTGTGGACACTTGGAATGTGGTTCTATACAGTCTGTTTTCCTGTACATGTGTTTTTCTTTAACAGTGACCTGTTCTAGTTATACTTTTCTAGTTACATAATTTTGAATCATAGAAACATCGCAAAAATTTTTTTAGAATAAGATTGTATCCCTGCATCTACACTGTTATTTCATCATTTGTGCCTTTAGCTTACAGACTGACTTTGAAATCTTCTTTCCCTAAGTGTGACTGTAGTCATCATAACCCTCAGGGAATTTTGTTGATGCAACTTGCAGCTCCTGCCCACATCAGTCTTGGAGACCAGTATGGGGACTGACATTCACAGTGACAAATGTAGGTCATGTCGCAGCAGGTTAAGGAATGGCACAGGCGCTCTGAGGTCACTTTGTAACAAGAGGGTTTGACCTCATCAGGAAGGGCAAGGTAGCCTTCCCCAGGGAAGTGAGCTGAGCTCTGAGAGGTACGTGGAGTTAACTCACAAAGCGAGGAGGGGGTGCGTAAGCCACGGGAAGGACCCGTGCAGGTGTCCTGCAGACTGATGGTTGGGGGATCCGAGAGAAGCACATTCTGGCTAACGAGGCCTGTGCGGAGGAGTGGGAGCTTGGTGGGCGCGGCGTGGGGGCCAGTGCCCAGACCAGGGCCTTGCAGCTCACTCCTTTTCGGGGTGATCTTGAAAGGTGTGATGTGATGCATTTTGAAAGGATCATTCTGATTACACTGTGGAGGAAGGAGGAGAAGGAGCCCAAGTAGAGGGGACCAATGAGAGCTTGCGTGGCAGCCCAGGCAGCAGGAGCCGTGGTGAGGTGGAGAGAAGGCGGGGGTGGGAGGCCACAAGGAGAGGAACTCGCATGGCCTAGGTGGCCAGTGTGTCTGAGGAGGTGCTGAGGCCGCATGGTGCAGGGCCTCCCTCCTCGCTGCTCTGCTTCCTGGAGAATTTGTCTCCTTGTTAATACAGGTCACGTGACTGGGGACATAAGTGGTGTGATAGCGTTATAGTAGTTGGTCTTTGAGCTTACCATGAAAAGATGCAAAGCCAAGGTAAGAAGAGCAGGAAAACCAAGGAAATAGCTGATTACCTCCTCAACCAAGTTGGTGGTGACATATTATGGGTTAGAATAACTATGGATAAAATATAGCTGTTCTGAACCCTAAAAGATGTATAAAATTGCTACCTACTAACCATTTGTTGTTGTTGTTAATGTGGTTAGCTTCCTAATTTTATACATGGTGATCTTAATCTGTGATTTTTTTTTTTTCTCAAATGGGCTACAGAACTGCAAAAGAGCCCTGTTGAACTCTAGTTTCTCTAGATGGGCTGATTTTTTTCTTCTATGTCTGGACTTTATGGGCGGCATCTCATCATGTGTTGTTTTATGTCCCAACAACCTTTGCATCCAGACAGATGATGATGTCAATAACCTTCCTTCTTTCTTAGGTGAGAAAGTGGAAAACAAACAAGTGCTTGTAAATAAGTCCATGCCCACGGTCACTCAGATTCCGTTGGAAGGAAGTAACATGCCACAGCAACCACAGTACAAAGACGTGCCCATCACGTATGTATGGGTTGTGCCTTGACAATATGGAAAGATTCAACAGAAAAAGAAGGAATGAGAAGTTAGCTCTTGGAGGGTTGGAGAACGAGAAATAATTGATTACTAATACATGTCATGAAGGCAGCAAGGCTTAGAAGAGAACATGGAGGAATCACTTATTCCTTCTAACCTGGGTTTGAGTTGTGGGAACAGCAGGATGAAGGGCACGTGTGAATAAAACACCTGGGTGTTAGAGGACAGGGGTCCCTGCAGGATAGGGGAGGTTTGGGGGTTCATTCACCAGAGGGTGATGTGATCAGATTTGTGTTTTTAAGAAATTAAAACACGCTGACCACTCAGGGTGACTCTAGCTGGGGTTTGGCACAGTTGTGCTGTGTGTTGTCTTATGTGGACAAAGTACTTGCTGTCTGCCAGCCTCAGTTTTTTCACTGATATGGTGATAGAGTGAGACTCATCAATCTCCAGATTCCTTCTGGCTCTGAAGTAGTGGCAGCTACACTGTGGTATAGAAACAAATCAGGGGAAGCAGTGCAATACCTGACCCCGATGAACTCAATAAGTTCGTAAAGGGGGACAGTGAAACAGGAAAACTGAAGTCCTGAGCTGTGGAAGGCAGTTTAATAGCTCCATTCAACATAGAGCTGTTGAGGCCTGCTCTGTGCCAGCCCCCACACCAGTTGTGCCAGGGGTATAGAGCTGAACTAAACCATAGACCTTTCCTGCGGGGAGTCACATCTAGTTGGCAAAGTTCTGGGCAAAACAAGTATACCAGTTACCATGGTCATAGTCACTAATCTGAGAACCTTGCTGCACCAGTTACTGTTCCAGGCAACCCTCTCCCCTGCTCCCAGAGAGCTGTACACTCTCACTAGCCTTATTTGAAAGATGTGGAGACAGGTGGCACAGAGAGGTTATGTGACTTACCAAGATCACACAGCTACAAGCTGCAGAGCAAGGATTTGGCTTCAGATCTACACTTTTTTTTTTAAGATTTATTTATTTATGCACACAAGCTGGGGTGCAGGCCAGAGGCATGGGGTGGTGAGAGGGTTCACCAGAGACAGAGTGGGGAGCAGAACAGGCAGATCGACCGAAATACACTGCTGAGGGGAGCAGCGGGTAAGGCAGGAGAGATCTGCTGCTCCATGTGGGAAGCTCCCCAGCCGGGCATCGAACTTGTGCCGCAGCTGCCGACAGCTCCACAGCGCAGCACTTAACCACTGCGCCACCAGGGAGGCCCAGATCTGCACTCTTGACCCCCATCCTAAATACAAGTGTGGTGGGTGCCCTGGATTTGTCTCTAGAATGGGAGCACTTGGGGAAGGGTAACCACCCTTGCCTCGAGTCCCACAAAAATCAAAAGCTGGGCCTCCCTGGTGGCGCAGCAGTTAAGCGCTGCGCTGTGGAGCTGTTGGCAGCGGCGACACGAGTTCAACGCCCGGCTGGGGAGATTTCTACATGGCACGGCAGACCTCTCCTGCCTCACCCGCTGCTCCCCTCAGCAGTGTATTTCTGTCAATCTGCCTTTTCTGTTCCCCACTCTGTCTCTGGTGAACCCTCTCGCTGTCCCATGCCTCTGGCCTATACCCCAGCTTGTATGCATAAATAAATAAATCTTTAAAAAAAAATCAAAAGCTATTTTAAAATGACAAAGGCAGTTATGCAGATGGGTTTCTTCCTGTTTCAAGAAGGGTATCTTTTTTCCTATTCAAAACTTATCTGTCTCTTCCTGGGTTCTTCATATCATCCACTGTTTAGGGACCTTCCTCTGTCATTTTCTCTTTCTTGCTCCCATATTCTCAACCTGTTTTTTCTTGATTCCTCCCTTACTGGCTGGCAGAGGTCTTCAAGTACTCCTTATCTCTGAGTGACAATCAGTTTCTTTTTTAGACTTGGTATTCCTTCCTAGCTACCACCCCATCCCTCTTTCTTTCACCACAAAGCTACTTCCAAAGAGGGATTTGTGGGCTGGTTCCTCTTTGCTTGCTCCCTGAGCCCTCAGACCCCCTCCTCCTGCTGAAGCAGCTCTAGCACCATGGCCGGGGCTGTTCTAGGAACAGTGAACGAAGCAGGCAGGGCCGTGGCTAGTGGCGCTCACCCCCAAGTGAGCAAAGACATCCACAAATGGCAGAACTCGTCACTGGTCAGGCGGCTGGACTCAGTGGAATCTTCAAGACTAATCATCACATGAACTGAGTCTTTGTTTTTTTGCACCTTGTACCCCTAGTATCTGGCACCTACTAGGTAATAAGTAGTTCCTGGGTGCATGGGTGCATTTTGTTTGATGTTTCTAGAGCATTTGAACCTCTGACCTCTCCCTTCCCTTGATTTTGTGGCACTGCTCTAACCTGACCCTCCTGCCAGTCTAACGGCTCATCCTCAGCCTCCCTGCCTGGCTGTGCTGACCTGACCCTGGCAGAGACGCTGCCCTTGTCTGCTGAGCTCATGCCCACCCAGCACTCTAGTCCCCTCCTACATAGACATCTGCTGGTTTCAGCTCCATGCCTATTTACAGCCTTTAGGGCTGTCTTCACCCCCTTCCCGCGCCATCCCAGTCCCAATGGGCACCTCCTGGGTCCCTCTCTTGGTGATGGCACCACCAACCAGCCTGTCACCGGCAGCACACACCTGACTCCTTCCTCTGCTGCCACACACGCCCACTCCACAGACCCTGTAGGTTCAGGGTCTTCATCACCACACCGCTCTCTCTCGCATGGCTGTTGCAGTCTGACTGCCGCCCGCCCCTCCTCTGGGTCTGTGGTAGCTACTCCTCCGCCTCCAGCCTCACACCTCACACACCTCTCAGGCTCTTGGTGCGTTACTGCCAGGGTGATTTTCCTCCAGAATTACTCATCTGGTCACTTTTGAGTAAATATAATACAACTTGAATTAATTGAGCAAAACTCTCAGTGAAAGTATTGGCTGTGGGATAAAGGACAAACAAAATAGTAATACCTACAAGACTGTAGCCTTGCTCCTTGCCCCCTGGGCCCACATTCCCCCCCTCTCCCACCAGCAGCACGAGGGGCTGGTGCCTCCCTCACGCCCTTCCTGCCGTGTCTTCACTGCTGACATCTCCACTGCGCCCACCTTCCACTCTTCCTTTGTTGGATGATGAGTTCCTGTGGAAGAGGATCACGTACACTTAATATTTATACATCCGTAGTAGACTCTTCATGATGTTCATTGTGTGAAATGAAAGAGAAGGAGCAGAGTATGTGAAAAAAATTAGTTATCGGAAAGCTGGATACAAAGTAATATTTAAGAAGTAGTTAAGGATTTGGGGTACACTCTGACCAGCCTCAGCTTACATCCCAGGTCCACTCTGTGTGAGTCATGCACGCTGGACAAGCCCTTAGCCGCTCTCAGCACCCATTGTCCTCGGGTAAAGTGAGGAATGACCATATGTGAGTAATGTGTGAAGAAGATCAAATTGCACCATGCCTGCTTCGTAATGATTTACGTGTTGAATACATGTTAGCCATTTTCAACTGGAACGGGAGAAGGGAAATTTTAACACTTGAATTTTATGTTGAAAAATGAAAGTCACTTCTCAGAGTCCAAACTGGGATTGTCAAAATATCCTGTGACTGATATTAACTACAACCTGGCCTGGGCGTGACAGGTTCACAGAGGGCAGTTTGAAAATCCTGTTTTCTCTTGATTTCTCTTACTACTAGGTACAAGGGGGCCACGGATTCCTATATTGAAAAGGTGATGATATCTTCAAATGCTGAAGATGCTTTTCTGATCAAAATGCTGCTGAGACAGACACGGCGTCCAGAGATCGGAGACAAATTCAGCAGTCGTCATGGGCAGAAGGGTAAGTGACTCCGTTTCTCCACTCATTCATAAAAATGCAAGTACTAAATTTTTTTCATCTACATGTGAAAGAAATATTTTATGACTTTTCCCTATGAAAAATTTTTGTATATTCGAAAAGTTATTACATTGTTAGCAAAATTGTTTGATTTCTCAGAGTAACCTGGTTGTCCTTTAATGCCATTAAAAATGTCCCTTTGGATTGCTTCTCTAAACTATTTGTTTCATTCGCCTGCAGCTGCTCAGCCTAAAGTTATAACTACATGCTGGATGACATACTTACTGAAGTACAGGTGGCTTGTCAAAAAATAAATAATAACAGCTATTTTTTATGAAAGGTCCTTATTTAAAATACTGTATGTTCAGTTGGATCATCCCAGCATCCTAGGATGTCAGCACCGACATCGGAATTACCCGCCCCTTATTTAATAGGTCACCCACTGATGCTTTTTAATCCCAGACAGTTGCTTGCTGAACTGGACTCGGAACCCAAACCGCGCAGCTCCAGTTTGCTGCTTTGCCCATCGCTTAGGTGCTCCCTCGCCTAGGTTGTGTTTCTCCGGCGAATCCCACTGACAGGACTCTTCCCATTGCTGCTTTCTGCGCAGTTTTTACACATGTGTGGTTTTGTTCTGTGGTTTGTTTTCAGGAAGCATGGCGCTGTGTCCCTCAACTCATCTTCAGTAGGGGCTCTTAGTCAGTTACACAGTGTTTAAGAGGGGAAAGTTTGTCCGAGGGTGTGAGTATGGGCTCTATTTGCCCCTTACCTGTTTTATTTATTTTTTTTAAAGATTATTTATGCACAGAAGCTAGGGTACAGGCCAGAGGCGTGGGGCAGCGAGAAGGTTCACCAGAGACAGAGCAGGGAGCAGAATAGGCAGATCGACGGAAATACACAGCTGAGGGGAGCAGCTGGCGAGGCAGGAGAGGTCTGCCACACCATGTGGCAATCTCCCAGGCCGGGCGTCGAACTTGCATCACTGCTGCAGACAGCTCCACAGCGCAGTGTTTAACTGCTGTGCCACCAGGGAGGCACCCCCGCTTACCTGTTATAAAAGCAGCAGCACTAACCCTCGTATTACTAACTGTGCCTGGCAGTGTTCTCAGTTCCATTTCCATACTAGTGATTCTCACACAATCCTGGGAAGTGAGGACACTTATTATCAGCATTTTACAAATGAGGAAACAGAGGTACAGAAAGATTGGTAGCTTGCCCGAGGTGCCCAGTAGGTGGCAGAACTGGTTCTGGGACCCAAGAGCCCAGCACCAGAGTCCATGCTCTTAACTACCTCATGCTCCAGACTGTGGAGCAGTTTTCATCTGCTGGCCCCTGGGTAGTCAGAAGTGATAGTGATGGTCACCGACCTTGGCCTTACTCATTCTGCTTCTCCTTGATGTTCACCTTTCCCTCCTAATTACTAGCGTGAAAACATCTTATTTTTGACTGATTGGTTTGAAGATAACTACCGCACATCGTCGTGCTGATTTTAGCTGTTTATTTGCAAAGCAGTTATATAAAATATTGTAATTTGTTTGATCAGAAAATCCAGCCTTAGTTGTCATTCCATCAGTAAAACTGTCTCAGACTAATACTGTTTTATCAAAAGCTTTTTCAGTTCAGTTGACAGATGATTTTTTTAGCCTGTCAACATTTTTATGAAAAGATTGGTTCCGTCTATAAATGTTAATTTGACACCTCTATTCCATTTATTTCCTGAGATGCTAACTCTTAATAATACCTTTTGAGTGTTTTTTAAAATGCTGTAAAGTTCTAGTGTTTTCCCCTGCTTACCAGTGAAAGTAAAATTCTCTCTATTGACTGTTCCCCTTCCTCTTGGTTTTTGACAATTTCTGAAATGCTTTCCTGTCATTCTGTGGTAACCATTATAGCTTCTATTTTACTGGATCTATTGCTGCACAAGTGCACATGACCTTCTTCTTATAAAATGTTGGCACTGGAAGCCTTACAAGTTTATACACCATCAGAGAGACCTTCATTCTGAATCAAATCACATCAAATCCTTGTGCGGTATGCCATCGGAGTATTGTGCAGAGAGTTGAAGGCTGGCATACACTATCGTGATTAGCTATCGTATTGTAATTCCCCTAAAATTTTGTCTTAAGAACAGGGACCATGTCCTTATATTCTCAGAAAGCCTGATCAAGCCTTTCTTACAGTAGACACTTAGAAGAGGATAATGATTGAACATACGAATGAATTGATAGGAGAACTGAAGAGGATAGAGTCTTCCTGGTGGATTGATTTTACTAAGGTTTTAATGTACATAAAATAAGACAAGGGCCTACTTTTGAAAATTAAAACCACAGATTTGGGGCCTCCGTGGTGGCACAGCGGTTGAGCGCCGCGCTGTGGAGCTGTCGGCAGCGCACGATGTGGGTTCGACGCCCAGCCAGGGAGAGTCCCACATGGCGCAGCAGACCTCTCCTGCCTCGCCCGCTGCTCCCCTCAGCAGTGTATTTCTGATCTGCCTGTTCTGCTCCCCGCTCTGTCTCTGGTGAACCCTCTCACCACCCCACGCCTCTGGCCTGTACCCCAGCTTGTGTAAATAAATCTTTGAAAAAAAAAAACAAACAAGAAAAAAACCACAGATTTGTAAGCACCTGTAAGTACACACCTGTATATACAATGTCGGAAGTCTTTGCTGTAGAACTTTTTTCAGACTGTTAGGTAGGGATGATGTTCAGTGACAGAAATAGTTTCCAACTTGCAGTGATTTGAAGCAGCAGATTTTAGAGATCTGTTCTGACTTGCGGGTGCTTTCATTTGTACATCTCTGTACGAAACTGAAAGAAGTCTTCCTGGGGTTAAATGACCTTTACTTGCAGTGAGGAGTTTATCTTGCTAGTTTTCATTTTCCAGATGGCTTTTAATCCAGGAGTAAAACCTTTTGATTAGCCTAGATCCCCTTCTCTTACAGCTTCATCAGATTTATTGGAAAGATTGGGTAAAAACAAACAAAAATACTTAGTGTAAATTGTAACAGAGTAATGGAAGGAATGATGAGGAACCCTTAGCAGAGCATAATTTCTATTTCTTCTAAGTATAATCTTTTTATCAAATAATAGTCATGGTTTAAAAAGATCAAACAGTATGGAACAGCATCAGTGCCTGCCCTTCTTCCAATTCTGCTTCCCAGAAGCAGACTCTCCTCCTTTTTACCTGCACGTGCTACGTTATATTCTTAAACATTCTTGTGGATGAGTTGAAATGAGGAAAATAAAAAGGGGGAACAGGAAGCATGTGAGGAATGGTTGAAATTTTAGGTAAGTGGTTGGGTAACAGCACCTCATTGAAAATGTGACATTTGAATAAAGACCTCAGAGAAATAAGGGGGCACACATTGCTGATGGGAGGGCATTGGAGATAAAAGGGGTGTCTAAGGCTGGAGCTGGCTAGAGGGCCCACGGTGGAAGGCCACTGTGGCTGCACCAGGGTGAGTAAGCGCTGAGGAGGCGGTCATTAGGCCTCACAGGTCACTCTGAATTTCGGCTTTTGCTTTGAGAGGGAGAACCCTTGAGGAGTCTGAGCAGATGAAAACACGGTCTCACTTATTCTGGCTACTGTGTAGGAGCCTGGCTGTGGGGGACAGAAAGGGGAGCAGTGACTGCAGCTGAAAGGCTCTTACAGTAACCCCAGCTGAGAGTTGTGAGAGTTGATGGTGGGTGGGAAAAGCATAATAATAATAGCAAAATGGTGTGAAGGGGTCCATCTAGAACCCTCTGGGCATCCTGATGGATGGGGGTGGCTCTGCCAGTCCTGCTTTCACCCCCACACCTCATCCCGCTGGTGGCAGTACTCCGGGTCTCTGTGTCCGAGCCTCCCCAGGCACAGGGGTGAGGGCTGAGTCAGCTTGCTTCTTGGTGCCTCCTCTGCAATCTCTTGGGGTCACCTTTCCTCCTGTGGAGCCACTTCCTGTTCTTTCTTCTAGTCAATCATCTCTAAGTCACCCAATACCATTGCCCGCCTTTACCGCGTAGGGGTTTATGGCTTACTTTTTGAACTCTCAATGCGTGAGGTTTGGGAGAGGAGTAGAGATAGACGGGGTTCATCTGCCATGTTTACTGGGAACCCCTATGTCTGTTACTTGAGAATGTCCAATACAAAAATATTGGAATAAAAGGTAAAAAAGATTTTTGAACACCAACCCTCCACTGGCAACTAAGACTTCTACTTTTATTGGCTATTTTAATCACTTCCAAGATGGAAAATTACCTTTAAAGTGTTTAAACCTCATATCCTCAGAATTAGGACATCAGTGTTAACAGTCATCAGAGAGGTGTGAATCCCCTTTGTCAACTCCCATTATCTGAGACTAGCCCGTCTTTTTATCTGGATTATTATTGTAATTGAGGTCTGCCATTTTGATCCTTTCCTTGAATATAAAGCCAGAGGTGTGTCAGTAGTAGCAGAAGTTCATTTCTTGAAGTTCTTTTCATTTATAAAGATTCAAAATAGCAATTTTTTTAAGGACTTGTGTGTGTTGTTAAGTACTCAGAAGACCTTGTTAGCCGACTTAAATATATTCTAGGTCCATGGAGGATGGGAAACATACCCTAATTCATTCAGTCTCCCAAAGCACAGACAGCACTTTGCATATAATATGGAATCCACTCATTGTGTTTGTGGAATAATGTTATATCTTAAATGTATAGAAATAGCAAGTCAAATCATCCCTCCCCAAATTAGGGTAGTTTAATCTTCCTAGTAAATACCAGAAATAGGTTGTCTCATTTATTTCTGGATTGGTACCAGAAGTTCAGTCACCCAAGACACAGAGCTTTCCAGTCCTAAATCCAATGAAATCCACTGAAGTTTTCCCATCAGGAATCACTACCACATACGCCTGCCCAGATGTCCACCTGGGCCCCAGTGAGCATTGCCTGACAGTCCCAAAGAAATCTATTTGGTCATGTTAAGTCACTATGGTGTACTCAAAATTGCGTTGGGCTTTCTAGGGAGAGCAAGGAAATTCATCGCTGCGAGGCAGCCCATTCTGCAGTGGCACCCTTCTGGGGGTGAGGTGGAGCCTGGGTGCTCTCTGAAACACGACCATGTCACTGCCCTGTCCTGTGGGCAAATGGATGGACACATTCCCCTTTCCTTCATGGCCACCCTCTCTGTTCAGCATTTCAAGAAAGCCTTCAGCTTGGGAAAATTGTACAGCAGGGAAGGAAAGGTCTTAAGCTCTATGTGAGTTATTTTATTCCTTTATGCCTTGTTCTCCTCTTTGAAATGGAAACAGTTTCTAGGGCTTCTTCCAGAGATAACAAAATGATGTGTGTAAAGCAGAGAGCGCAATGCCTGGGGCCCAGCCCCCCTTAGGAAGTGGGGCTGTCCCAGGCCTTCTGTGTGGGCAGGGGAGGGAGACTTCGGAGAGCAGGGGGGGAATCTGGACTTGGAGGTCTGCAATGAAGGCGGGTCTGTGAAAGAGAAGTGGGTGAGCCGCAGAGGAGAGGAAATCAGTGGGATCCGTTGACTGACAAGAGAAAAGATTGTACAAGACAGGAAAGGGCCACAGTGACTGCGGTTTCTAACCTGGTAAGTGGGGACAGTCCTCACAGCAGCTTGGCTTCTCACTGAACCGGAGATGATGGAGCATCATGCACTTCTGTTACTAATTAAATCCTCCATTTATTGAGCTTTCACCTTGTACCCGCACGACTCTGGATACTGGAAACACCGCGGCAAGCAAGACTGACAGGATCTTTGCTCTTCTAGAGTTTATGTTCTCTTGGGGAGTGGAAACAGGCAGGAGAGAAGGCAATAAAAATGTGGCCACAGTCTTTAAGCGGGTGGTAAGTGCTGCCTGTGAAAGATGAGGTGGAAGCGTGCCTGGTTTGGGGCGAGGGGGTGGTGCTTCAGATCGATGATCAGGAACAACCTCTCAGAGGCAGAGACATGAGTGGTGACCTGAAGGCTGAAATGGAGCCAGCCAAAGGGAAGTATGGGAGAGTTCAGTTCAACAGCCCCGGGGCATGAATGAGCTCCAGAAATTGAAGGAGCAGAATAAAGGCCAGCCCAGCCAGGCTTCTGCCTGAGGAGAATTGTCGTGTGAAGTGAGGAGAGAGCTCATGGAGCACATCCCACCTGGCCTTATGGCCCAAAGACAGGAATTTGAACTTTATTCTAAATCCACTAGATATCATTAGAACTGTTGGGTGGTGAGTGTGAGCTAAGGAATGACAAGATGTGACTTAGCGTTTCGCCCTAGATTTCATTTGGAGAGCAGAATGAAGTGGAAGCAGGGAGACTATTGCTGTGGTCCAGACGAAAGAGATAGTGGTGTAGACTAGGGTAGCAGCAGGGGCTCCATGGAGAGAAGGGATGTATTCTGGGTAGGCTCCAGAGATAAAGTCAACAGAACTTGCTGATGGCTAAGATGTTGGGGGGGGAGCGGGGAAGACAGGAATTACAGTGAGGTTTGTGGCCCAGCAGCTGTGATACTGTGTACCATGTCAGAGAGGGGCAGGGGCTGAGGATTTGGGACTCGGAGCTGAGACAATTGTTACATAAGTAAAGATGTTAAGTGGGGTCTGGTGCCTGGAGAGGTTAGGCCTGGGGATGAGATTTGGGAGTTATCTGCATGCAAATGTACTTTACCTTTTATGTATTACTCCCTTCCAAGCATTTTCATCTGTATTCCATCCTTTAACCTTTGTAGTACTGGGTATTGTTACTCCTTCCACACAGAACAGGAAATTGAGGCTTAGCGAGGTGCCCAGCTTGCCTGCTGTTAGTGATGCTGGCAGCTCAGGGCTGAATCCAGCCCTTTGATCCTGAGTGCATCGTCTGCCCTGTTAAATCCACTAAAAGTGGCTCTCTTTTTGAAGATTTATTTATTTATGCATACAAGCTGGGGTGTAGGCCAGAAGTGTGGGGTGATGAGAGGATTCACCAGAGACAGAGTGGGGAGCAGAACAGGCAGATTGACTGAAATACACTGCTGAGGGCATCAGCGGGCAAGGCAGAAGTCTGCTGCGCTATGTGAGAATCTCCCTGGCCAGGCATTGAACTCATGCTGCAGTGGCTCTGGATAGCTTCATAGTGCTGCACTCAACCCGTTGTGCCACCACGGAGGACCTAAAAGTGGCTCTTTTCCTTTTCCGAGATTTCATTATTTCTCTGCCCCCAAGACTGCCATTTCCTTGAGATTTCCCCTTTCCTGGGAAAGACATAGCCTGTTCCTGAGACTGAATCCTAATATTTCTGAATAATTATTTCCTTTGTCTTCTCCTTAAGGTGGTCCAGAATTCCTAGTCTTCCTGGATAAGCAGCTTCCATAGCCCTCCTCTGCCACCAACCCAGAGTCAATTCTCCCGCCACATACCTAGTTCAAGAAATGCCTGCCAAACCCTGTAATGGCACATGCCCCTAACATAGAGCTCTGTCTGCTTGAATCATTGTGGGCTTCCCTGGTGGCGCAGCGGTTAAGCGCTGCGCTGTGGAGCTGTCGGCAGCGGTGACGCGAGTTCGACGCCCGGCCAGGGAGAATCCCACATGGTGTGGCAGACCTCTCCTGCCTTGCCCGCTGCTCCCCTCAGCAGTATATTTCTGATCTGCCTGTTCTGATTTACCCGCTCTGTCTCTGGTGAACCCTCTTGCCTCCCCACACCTCTGACCTGTACCCCAGCTTGTATGTAAAAATAAAAAATAAATCTTTAAAAATATATATATATAAAATCAACTCATTGTGAAACACGACTTCCACTCCTTTCTTGAATTAGTCCTCCCTCAGGCTTTAGTAGCCTCAGGTAAGGAATTCAGAGTCTCTGGAGAATTTTAGCAGACATAGAAGAAAGTAAATTTTTGAGTCTTCAACTCTAAGCTTTCTTCTGATTCTTGGAGCTAGTGTGGATAGAGCAAGGGGCACTTGAAGGAAGCTCTTTGGATAGTGGTGACAGGGAGAGGATATAGAATATCCACACGCTGTGGGCACATCTGGCAGCATCTGGAAAGGGTCATGCAACAGCCCTTAGGATGGGGCCAAAGTGGAACTGGATCAACCCTAACAGCCTGGGTGCTGGCAAGTAAAATATGAATGAAATGGAGAATGGAGTCCCCAGCACGGTTACGCTGCTTGCAGTTGTCATGAAATGAGCTGATTTCGTGCATTATCGGGGTTCATGTGTCCCACCGTGATTCCTGCAGTGATTTGTTTCTGAGTGAGAGCAGTGGCTAGCGGACTTAGCTTTCATCTTGAAATGTAAAATTGTGTGAAATACTATGTCCTCGTGTATGGCGTCCCCTGCAAGTTGGCACATGTAGTCTCTAAGAGAAAATGTAAAGGTGTGTTGATTTAGTGTATCTTTACGCCCACCCTCTTACTTTCCTCACCATTTAGGGCATGAAGTTTGTTATTCTTGTTGATGAGAAAGCACCATGGCCCTGTGGGCTGCCTCGTTTTCATTTTCTGTTAAGTTTACATTGGCAAAGCCGTTGTGGGGGATTCTGTGCACACAAAGTGTATGATTGCTTCTCTGCACCTAATGCTTCTGAAAATATCCTCTCTAATGATGAGAAGAGACTCGGAAATTTAGTTTCACAGAACGTGAGAGTCTATCCTGATCGCTTCAAAGGTGGTGGGATAATTAATTAGTAACTGAATGAAGCAAACGTGAAGAGGGAAGCCAAACAGACACAGTCATGTGCAGTGTGTTAAACATGAGCTCGTCACCGAGATGGAGAAGACAGAATGAGAGGGTGACCTGGAGCAGGAGACTCGGCACTAAGTAGCTGAGCATCACCCTCAGTGCATGGGGTACACATGTACCCCATGGATATATTGAGCCCAATGTATGTATGTACCCCAATGAATGTATTGCACCCCAATGAATGTATTGAGCAGAGAAGCCCCCTGAAGAAACACAAGTGACAAACCCACTAAGCCGGTCACCTGCTGTGACCTCGGGATCAGAGGAGGACTGAACAGAGAGAGCCAAGTGGAGGAAGGAGAAATATTGATATTTTATAAAGAAGATGGTTCACAGTTAACATAAAGATGACTCCAGGGCCTCCCTGGTGGCCTTAGGGTTAAGTCTTAACGCTCCAGCCTGAGTTAGATCCCCAGCCAGCAAGCTACCCCACTTAGGGCGCAGCAGACCTCTTCTGTCTCACCCACTGCTCCCCTCAGCAGTGTATTTCAGTAAATCCACCTGTTCCGCTCCCCGTTCTGTCTCTGGTGAATCCTCTCACCCCCTGTACCTCTGGCCTACACCCCTGTTCTTCTATGCAAATTAAAAAAAAAAGATGACTCTAGCCTCAGAAGCAGGCAGGATTCACTCACAGCACGCTTTTTTAGCTAAGGGAATTTCAATACAGCCTTCTAATGAGAAATCCAAAGAATTTTAATGAACTACAGCCTTCCTTTGGGTGTTTGTGAGGTCCGTGATGAATCTCATTCGTAAATATACAGTGAATCATCTCCCCTCAAAGAGCCGGACCTTGACCAAGAGTCCTAGAACAGTTCATCCTTCAGTAGTTTGTAAAATACTGGAAAGGGTGGGGTGAGTTAGTAATAACCTCATATCCATCAAAGCTCTGAATCTGTTGCCTGCCTGTTTACAAAAGAAGGAAAGTTTTGTTGAGTTTTGTTTAAAACTCAGCTGGGGTGAATTGTTTATACCCGGAAGTCGATCTCTTTTCCAGGTGTTCTAGACTTCCAAGCACCTTTGAGTGAAGCTGTAACATACGTGATAGATGCATAGTGATGCTCCCCAGGGAAAGTAGAACAGAACGAGCATCTGGAACATTCTTAATGTTTCCGCTTCACATTCTTTCTTGATCAGCCTTATAGATAGAGCTAAAAATAGGACAACACATTCATATATAATGCTGGTCGCTGTCATATTTGGAACTAGACTTTTTATTATAATCAAAATAACTCATGTAAGCCTCTTGAACTGTGGGATATGGGTCTATGTGAAAAGAACTCAATCAGAGGCAAATATTTTTATCTTGAGCCCTGCTTTCTCCTGTAGTGCATTTATTAGAAGGGTGAGCAAGTTTACTCCTTGGGGTTTTTCCCCCCAATTCCTTAACAGATATTATTTGTCAGCCTAAGGGTTTCTCAAGTTGTTTCATTTTAGTGCTCAGGCAAGCCAAATTATTATATTTCCAGATTTCCTCTTAACTTTTGCTGCCATCCACAACGAGCGAGGAAGAAGTGGACTCCTTTGATGTGGGGGGGGGGGGAAGCAATATATCACTTCCCTGAAAGAACATTTCTCAGTCTCTCATGTGAAAAAGGATTAGCACCTCCAACAAAGGTCCTGTAGATCACAGATCAAGCAGCAATACCAAACAATGTTCCTAAGGAGAGGAAAAACTGTATTTGAGCAAGAGTGTTTGTCCTGGCAAACAGAAGCTTTTTAATAACTGCAAATCTGAGTTAATGGCATACACTCCTTAGTGTCTCCCCCTAACCCCTCTGACTGCTAGTTGAAATGGAGGGAAGTCAACCTTTGTTTTAAAATAGAAGTGAATTTTTATCAAAATGCAGTTTTTTTCCTAAATGGTCCAGGTAGCTCTTAGGCTGTCAAGGATTACACATTTATGGGTGAAACTGTCTGAAAGACCCATCTCGTTCAGCAAAAGTTCCCTTCTGAGGTCACTTGCTAGCACTTTGCATTAAAAGCAGGCCAACAACCTGATGGATTTTTAAAGATTTTGATTGAATGTTTATTAGAAGAAAATCTTGCCCCAACTTTGCAGCACTTTAAAGAATCCTCATACAGTATTTATAAAGAGACTGTGGGAAGTTAGAAAAAGTTGAGTCTCTGTTGGCAGAAAAGCCCAAAGAAAAGAATAGTTAAACCAGGCTTGGTTAAAACCTTTGCTTTTTCCAGATTTTTCATTTTCTATTCCTTTTTCTGTGTTATGTTTTATAAAATTGAAAAACTAAGAAGACTGATTTAAAATAATAATAATAACAACTTGTACTCATGTAGCACTTGAGACCATCTAAAATCCGCTCGCCTAGTCTGAAGCTTCAAAGTCTGGATATCTTTGGCTCCCTACTTTGCTTGATCCCGCTTGAATGAAAGATTCTAAGTGGGAGGGGAGAAGGGAGACCATGGAGCTAACAGCGTGAGCCCCAATATAAGGTATATGATGCCAAGTGATCCTTGAGAGTTTGGATTCAAAAAGAAATTCTGGCAGCTCTTACTCTAATGTTAGAAATCAAGGTGATTTTTGTTTATAGAGACACCTCATATCAGAAGATTTTATTTAATTTACTCTTTTAGGAACAAATTTGAGTTTTTGGTAACTAGCCAGTAACCCTCTGACCTTTCAGTAAATATCCAACTAAAGCTTTGAAATTAGGGTGTTTAGTGTTTTATGGCCCAGAATAAAAATCTCCAATCCTGTTTCCAAATAGTGTAGCCTCCACACATTTTATTAAGCTCTTGACACATTCAGCCGTGTGTATTTTGTAAAGTTCCTATGGTTATTGTTTTACAATAGCTGCTTCCAGAAGCATTGTAAGGGTTTCAATTAATCAGCCCTTTGTGTGCTTCAGACTATGCAAATCTATCCCATCAAACCATTCAGCTGCTCATGGGAAAGCCGTGTAAAAACTGCATTGTCTTCTAGCGCCTCCTCTCATTAGAGTGATGTTTTAATAAGCAAGCTAATCAAGTTTCCTTATGCATCATTTATCTGTTAACATGTAAGGAAGAGCCGAATTAAAATTATGTCAACTGGGATATGGCAAGTGATGTGATAGATCTGGAAGTGATTCAACAAGAGAACAAAGCTAATATGATTCAACAGTTTTTGTCTCCTCCCCTCCCCCTTGGGATTATTTAAGGTGGTTGTGTGAGAAATAAAGGTTAATTCAATAACTGGAAGGGGGAAGGAAGAAAGAAGTAACCACACCTGTGTTAGGCTTTGCATTTTGATTTTGAGATTGACATTTCTGAGTACTTGGAGACTTACCGAGATAAGTTCATGCAAAGCAAAAACACTTCTTAATGCAGTCAAACTGGACAGTGTTTCTGCTGCTGCTTTGGCCCTGTTTGCCATGATATTCACCAGCAGTTAAACTCGAAATCTGCAGTCAGGTCCTGGGAAGTTCTTAAGTTCTCAGGAGACGCTGCCTGGTAATGATGAATGACCTCAGCAGCCCAGCGGAGTGGGCAGCTGGAGAAGTTCGAGCAACTGCAGCTACTCCTGTTCATTAAATTGGTCTTTGCTAGTTTGCTTCCTGCTGAGAGTAATTAGGTTTCTTATATAATAATAATTCCTCATATTTGGATGCTACCTTTCTCTACGGACCTTTAAGTGCCTCAGACTTTAGCTTATCTGTTCTTCTAACACAATTGCCTCATGAGCTAAGTGCTAATTATTCCCATTACCAAGCCCAAACAACTAAGGCTCACCAGACAGCAGTGCTTTCTCCTGAGGGAAAGCATGGAGTGAAACAGCAGAGTCAAACTAAGGTCCTGCCCCTGAGGCCTTGCTAGCCTGCCTCACATGGGTCTGAGGATCCCTTCAAGCTGGCACCCCTCCCCTCCGTTTAAGAACCTCGTTAAACTCTGGTGCTTTGGATCGCTCGGGTCTTTACTCAGCATCACCCTCTCCCTGCACTGTGACTGATAGAAAGCAATCACAGCATCGTTTCACCCTTCGTTTAGCGCAGAGTGTTAAACCTTGCAGAGTAAACAGGCTTGCCCCACAGCTATGTACCTGCATAAAGTCAAGGTCGACAGCAGGCTACAGCAGCAGCATTTTGGCAGAACGTACTACCTGATCCGTTGTGCCTCACTGAGACCGTTAGAGTGTGGCAAGCCTAGCTGTGGAAGTGCTGTCAGTACTCAGGTTTTCCTGCACAGGGCACCTCTCAAGTGGAGTTGAGTCCCCGAATCTCTTCACATCCCCACCTCATCACAGTGCTTGGCATGCTGCATGTGCTTTGTCGTTGAGAAATGCTTCTCTTTCCTCGCTCGGAAAAGGATAAGTGATAATATAGATCAACATCAGACTGGTTAATTTAATCCAAAAATGGTTATGCATACAAGGCAAATTGCTAAAAGTGAAGCAGAGTTATGTTAAAACACAGCCTGGCTGTCAACAAATAGAAAACCGTTTGCTCGTCAGTTCTCAATCCACTGAAGTCCCATCAAAAACCGTTGCTCTGGAATTAAAGATGTGGTTACAGATGTCTCCTGCGGTGTGGCTCCTTGCTTGCCTGTCTGGATAAGGTACCAGAAACCTTTCGTTTTTCTTTGTCTTTTTAATTCTCATCTTATTTTTTCTATTTGAATTGAGAAAGAGCCATTATACCAAAACTAATTTTTAAAAAATGGCCAAAAGTGACTGGACCAAGTCAATTGCTGTTTATAATTAGAAGTACTTTCTAAGAAAATGAAATGATTCAGCAGGTTATCTAAACTTTTTCTCCATAAGACTATTCTTAAAATGATGTATCTGTTCTGGAAGGCCATGGAAACAGCAAGAACAAATTGGTAGAAGAGCCTCCGGGTCTGGAGGTGACACACAACAGTGAGACAGTGGTCCCCAGACCTGCCTTCCCGAGTGTGCTGATATCAGACACACGGTTTCTTTGGACTCCCAAAATTCTTTGCTTTTACTGCTTGACATTAAGATTGAATGTGAGGGAATAATATTTTATTGAATAAATATTTTAGTGATGCCATACTGTTTATGTACAGTACCTTTCTACTCTAACTTGCTGTGAGCTGGTTTTTCCTTATTCTCTGTCTTCACTTGTTGTGAGTTCTGTGGGGCCGTCTGTGGTCTGGCTCCAGGCTGGTCTCACTGAGAGCATTAAGTGTCCCTGGGCCTGTGGAACTGGTGTATTTGCATTTCACTGCCAGGAGGCTGTGCTGTATACAATGGGGTTGAAACACCAGCATGAGCCAGGGACTGAAATTTTATTTTAAAATCTGAAATGCTGTGTAAGCATTTAAGGTATGAATCAGTAATTGTTTCACAACAGCTTCCATTAGATATGGTTTATTTGTAGTCCATCCTCTTTTCAAGGAGCCAGGGGAGTGTTAACAGGCTGAAGCATACTGCATATCATTTACATTTTTAAACAAGCCTTCAAGGAAAGCGACTATAACTTTTAAGAATTCTAAATACTGGGTGAGATTTTTGTGTCTCTGTCCTGGCGGGAAACACCATTTTCCTTTTTCGTTTGATAATAAGAACAGAAACCTTTCCGCTGTGATAAAGGATTTGAAACCCTCTGAAGCAGAGAAATACCTTTGTAAAACAAGAAAAGTCTGGTTCAAAGATTGAGAACTCTCTTTTCCCCGCCTAATGAATGCAGTAAAATCCGAACTGTTAAAAATCATCCGTCTCATTTGAGATTTGAGATCATCAAATTCTGTCTAAATATTTTGTTTTAACTTCTAAGCTCATTATGGTGTCTTTGTGTTAACTTGTATTAAAATCTGTCAGCTATGACTGGTCTCATAAGCACAGTCAGCGGACCAGAATAAGTTAATTATTTACTTGTGTCACTAGTGCTCTTCATCTAATGAAATGCACAGCTGTGTTAGATCTGCAGTGGGATGTGTAGCCTCCATTGTTCCGCGAGTCAGCAGAGGGTAGAAGCCGCAATGATGGAGAGCCCTCAGTTCTTTCTGCTGTTCTGGCTTTCTGTGTCGATTTCATGGATCTTTTATCATTCACTTTCACACAAAACAAACAACACAGGGCTGTCTGCTATGGGAACCATCTTGGCATATAAAAGGGTTTTCAGAGCCTAAAGTAATTTTAAGTTAGCTAAGATTTAATTTTTGGCTTACAGGTGCCCTGGATTCAGAAGCGACCAGAACAGTTCCTATGATGGAATGGGGGGAAACATCCCCAAGTTACCCATAAAAATGCTTAAACTAGGAGACAGAACAGGACTGATAGCAAAATAACTTCCCCCAACAGGATCTTGATACTAAATATTAATCAGATTTCATGGGGAGTTCTTAGAGATTCAGATTTCAGGGGCAGGAGCTTGACTTTCATTTCAATAATTAAAAAAAGTGAAATTTGCTTGATTAAACTTAGCGACTAAAACTGAACTTGCAAAATGCAAATCATCTCTCTCCTCCCCCTCCCCCATCTTCAGGGTGCCAGGCTTCCTTGGTGGTTCTGAGTCTCCTGCTCCTCAATTCCACCTTCTCTTGTTGGGGGGTGGACAGGAGCGTCCTCCTGAGCAGACTCGGCATCCCCCTCCCCATCCCTGCAGAAGGACTGCTGAGGTTTCTCTTCCGTTTTGTTTTAAGGGGTGTAGCCGAACCCTCCCATCTCCTTGCCAGCCAAAATCCCATTCTCACCCGAGCCTGTCCGGGACTGGCTTCTTTAGAAACTGGCGTTTTAACATTTTGTTCCCCGCTGAACAATGTTGGTGTCGGTGCACCTGATTTACAAGTTGATCTCTTTCAAAGTAGATTTCCCAGTGGCTCGAATGTTTTGTCAGATAATTTCAGTGTGGACAAAATGGATTTTGGGAGGGAAGAAAAAAGGGGCTGCACACTCTGCTTGGTTTAAATTCAAGCTCATGGTAGCTGATGTTGAAATAAAGTGATGAATGATTGTTTCTGTTCTTCCCGTAGGAAAGCATACATTCTTTATAGTAAAAATACAGTTTTGAGCAAAAATGCAAAGTACCTAACATGCTCTAGAACTCAACTCCACAAACCACGGAAGCCACTAGAAGTCAGAATTAATAGGCAGCTGGCATTCTTTCTCTTTAGACTTCAACTCTTGGTGATTATATCACAAAATTTTAATTTTAAAAGTAGTTTGGGTATATAATTAGACATCAAACTAGAACGAAAAATTTCTTTTGAGAACAGTTTCTTTTTCAATAGGTACAGATAGTGCATGGCTTTTTATACAGTGGGGAGGGAATTTCATCACTAAATATAAAGACTTTTTTTCCCTAACCCAGTGCCGTTTATAAACTAGTTTTCTAATTCTAAATGATGAAGGTTGTGGTTAACAACTAAATTCTCACCCTCTCCCCACCAAGAAAAAGAAATCAGAAAAATTAAAAACTGTTTAAGCATCAGAATCCCCTAGAAGTTAGAATACTCATAAAGTGGTAATAAATACAGTTAATTTATGGAACTGTCAGCAGAGTCGGTAGGTTTTTGTTTTGTTGTTTCTATTCTTAGAATCCCATTTCCAATTCTAACCTTTTTCTCCGAGAATGGCTTGGCATTTAATTCTCTTGTTCAACTTCTACATCTTCAGTCAATGATCACTTTTCTACTGTGTTTTAAGCTATGGGAACTAAAATTCCTTCTAGAAGTTTAGGCTCAGCCAAGGGAAGCACTGGCAAAAGTCAGCCAAGCCGGCGGCGCTCTGCAGCCAAAAGGTGGACCCATCAGCACATCGACCACACACGAGTACTTCCTGTCACAGTGTTTTAAAACCACAGTTTAAACATACCCCTGGCTCAATCATTTCTGTGTTTGGTGACAAAGGGAATGGATTGCTGTGACTTGGGTGCAGCATGTAGGGTGTCCACAAACTAGCTGCCAAGATGCTCCGGGGAAGTTGCTGCTTTTTGCTTTTCATGGCAAGGGAGGCTGGGTGGGCAGCCTGGCAGCATCCTGTGTCATGCCAGCAGGCCGGTCCACAGGCTGCTGTGCCTTTCTGCAAAGATGGCTGTTTTTAACTGTCCAGCAGGAGTGTTGGAAATTGCTTTTGTCACTCTTGGTATAGACCATGGGTAAGGTTTTAGAGCAGTGGAAATGGATAGCAGTGGGGAGGCAGCAGTGCAGGCTTCCTGCCTGCCAGTCCGCTTCTCACGGCGTGACTGTCTCCCCAGGTGTTTGTGGCCTCATCGTCCCACAGGAAGACATGCCCTTCTGTGATTCTGGCATCTGCCCGGACATCATCATGAACCCACATGGCTTCCCATCAAGAATGACGGTCAGTTTACCTTAAAGTTTTACAAAGATGCTGCTTTTTTTTTTTTTAAGATTTTATTAATTTACTTTTGCATAGAAGAGCTGGGGTCCAGGCCAGAGGGGGGGGTGGGAGGGGGAGAATTCACCAGACTCAGAGTGGGGAGCAGGGCAGGTGGTTCTACTGAAATACACTGCAGAGGGGAGCAGCGGGCAAGGCTGGAGAGGTCTGCTGCGCCATGTGGGTCAGCTCCCCGGCTGAGGATCAAACTCAGGCCTTAGGGGTAGTAGTGCTGAGACTTAACCCCTAAGCCACCAGGGAGGCCCCCAATGACACCACTTTTAAGGAAAAAGCAGGCAGCTGGTTTGTAATGAGTGAATCTTCAAAAGGGTCATTTGACCTCTTGCCAAATAGGCAGGCTCCGAACCCTGGCAGTTCTGGGCTGCTCTTTACAGAGGCTGCGGAGAGGCTCTGATGAGGGATGAGCTTACTTAGCCTCAGTGGAAGCCTGTCCTGAAGCTAATACACCTCCCTCCACGAGGTTGTTCGGGACTCCTCACTCCACCATCGAGCAGTTCTCCATACTTCAGTTTCCTCATATGTGCCATAAGGAAAAATACAGTATCTGCTTCTCAGGGGTGTGGAGAAGCATAAACTTAGACACACTTGTCAAACTTGTTCAGCAGTGTGTCCCACAGCAAGAAAGCAGGAAACCGAGAGAGCTGCTGTTCACGCATCACTATGAATAGTGGTTGTTGCAAAATCTTTTGGGGAGATAGGTCAGAGCTAAACAGACACACAACTCCTTTGCCACAGGAAGGTGCTCACTTAAGCTGGTCACGTCCCACAGGTGGGGAAGTTAATCGAGCTGCTGGCTGGCAAGGCTGGCGTGCTGGACGGCAGGTTCCACTACGGCACTGCCTTTGGGGGCAGCAAAGTGAAGGACGTGTGTGAAGACCTTGTTCGTCATGGTTATAACTATTTGGGGAAAGACTATGTTACATCTGGCATCACAGGGTAAGTGTGTGATTAAGATGTATGATTTTTTTAGAATATGAGGTAAGAGCTTTTAAGATCTACAGCTTTAGTCCCATTGTGGTGTTGGCTACGGTGATGGCGGTAATCATTTTGCAGTATGTAATTGTACCAAATCCACATATTGTACACCTTAAGCCTGCACAGTGTTCTGTGTCAGTTAAGTCTCAGTAAAACTAAGGAATGGGAATAGGAAAGACAAGAATAAAATTAAAATTTAAGCAACTGATAAATTGAGGACCATGGTACTGGGGAGGTGATCTTAAAAATTAGAAAAGATCTGTGCTCAGTGAAATAAGCCAGAAGGAAAAAGAACAATATCGAATGGTTATCACTTATAGGAGGACTATAAGAGAGCCAAACGAGAAATCAGAAGAAGAAACTAGCACACAAAACATGAACAAAAGCAAAAACTAGCAGGTAACCACAAATAAGAGTCATTCTACAGGGGAGTGGGAGGAAGAGAGACCAAAATAGGGGAGAAGAGAGCACAAGGGACTATGGTGACGGTTCACGGGTGAATTGGTAGTGGAAACCTATCGGGGATACACAATAATGTAAAGGATATAAATTTTTAAAAATTAGAAAAGATCTAATTTACCAAAGTAGAATTTCTATACAGCTTTTGAGAAACACATCTATTACTGTAATTCAAAGAGTTTCCCTTAAGTGCTGAAATCTTCTCTACGTTAATATGATGAATATCAGGTAATTAGTGCTCTGACAGCCTGAGGCTTAACATGTGCACATTTGCTCACTCCGAGGCCTGGAAAACCTGCTGTGTGCTGAACACTGAATATGTAACAGTAAGCAAAGTACATGTGCTCCCTCAGCTGTGGAGCTAAGACTGGTTACTAGACATTAGCAAGTAATAGTCAAAAGGTGACCTGTAAGCAGGGTGACCAGGATTACTTAATTCAAAACTTTAGCCCACTATTTCCCATTTCCTGCTTTATTTTTCTCATACAGCTCATCAGGACCAAGTATATGATGTAATAATACTCTCTAACTTACGTTGTCTGTCTCCAACTAGAATGCAGCCTCCATGCAAGCAGAGCCTGTCTGTTTTGTGTACTGTTCTATTTCCAGTTCCTAGCACAGGGCCTCACACACAGCAGGTGCTCCCTATTTCTTTATAGAATAAAGAAATGAAAACAAATAAATACATGTCGAAATAGCTTTCACCAAAATGAAGACCAGGAATAGATTCAAGGACCCCTGTGGGGCAGTGGATATTTCTACTGAGATGTGAAGAATGAAATGAACTGGCCTTTGAAAACTGGCGTGCAGAGGAAAAGCATGTTGAGCACCTTAGGGGAAAGATCTTGGTAAGTTGAGGGAACTGGAGGAGGAGAGACTGGAGAAGGGACAGCAGGTCACACAGGTAGAACGCTGGGTCTTCCTACTAATGGGAGAAACGGCCATCTCTGAAATCACCATGAATGACCAGGCGGTGACACTTGATTCACACTTGCAAGGTTTTAAGTCAGTTCCCTAAATGAAGATAGTTACGCATTTTATGGCAGACAGGATGCTGGGACGTTGTGCTTATGTTGTTCTTCTGAGGTTTTAAACACTTGAACACTCGTGAAACTCAGCATGGATACATGTGTGAGAACACCAAGATTGGTTTTAATGCTGCAGATAGATTGTCCAGATGTGATTAAAATGGTGAAAATCTGCATCTGCTTAAAATAGTGATTGCTTTCTAAGGTGATCTATCCAGACTGTAATTATATGGATTTCCTTAAGTGTATTACCTTTGAGATGTTGTAGAAAATTACATAGCAGAAAAAGAGTAATGTGCCTTTAAAGAAATGGTTCCATAAAATAGCTAAGGTCCATTTCATACAACACAGTTGCCATTGCTAAGCTGATCATCTTAATTTTTGCTTCTCCGCCCAGCTGGAAGATGAGTCAATTTGGTGGACCTTCCTGAACATAATCTTACTGAAAGATTTGGTTGAGTCATGCTCTGCCTCTATTGACAGTGGTGGGCTGTGTCTACACCACCTTCCCCTGTACCCCTAGCCAGTGTTATTTCTTTGCAAAAGTTTGGGAAGTACTGCCTTAGCTTCTTAGTTGAAAGTTCCACCGAGGGCTTGCAAACACACCCACTCCCAGCTTCCATCCCTAGTGACATTCTTGAGCATAACTGGGAGGAAAACGTGCATCTGGCTTGATTCAGTTGATGATGGACTGGCAGTAGCTGACCAAGTCCCATAAATTCTACCATCAGCACCCATCCTGTGGAGGAACTGAATCATTCCACTTTAGAGCTGGATAGACCCTTGGTCTGACCACTTTGTTCCACAACTAAGAAAACTGAGATAAAGAGATCATGTAATTACTACATGACAGCTGGGGCTAGAACAGGGTCACCTGACACCTTGCCTGTCGGGCCTCTGGTGCATCCTCCAGGGATCCAGTCCGCGTCATTCCCGAGCATGGACAGTGGCTTGATGGCGGCAAACGCCTCTGGAGTGTGGGGAGGCACACCAAGCAAGCAGGCCAAGCATGGGCCTCTGCCATGTCTGTTGCTGCCTATATTTTCCACTCTCACTTCATGCTCTGGCCCAGTGTGCTGTGTTCAGGACTGGCCGGGGGCCAGGGAGAGCGTGCATGTCAGTCTCTGAATACATGGTGGGGGAATGTTTCACGCAGTTACAGCACAGAGGCCCTGAGGCAGGTACAGACTTGCTGCATTTGGGGAACAATGACAAGACCATTGTTGCTGGAGTAGAGTGAGCAGTAGAGAAAATGAGAGCTGGACAGGGACCAGATTACCAGAGGGCTCATGGCCACGATACAGAATTGAAATGACACAGATTCTGAGTGTGCTGGAAAACCATTAGGAATTTAGAGCTGAGGAATGACCTGCAGTGGTTTACATTTTAAAAGAAATCACCCTGGTTTGTTATATAAAGAACAGATTGTTGAGGGCTAAGAGCGTAGCGGAGAGACCACCTAGATAATCTGTGGTGGTCCAGGCAGAAAGGATGGTGACCCGGCCAGGCTGGTGGCAGTGAAGGAGGGACGGGCCTGTACGCACTGTTTTTCAACCTGTTTAAACTTTTATCTTTTAAACAATGTCTCTTCTCCTGTATCCAGACTACTTTTATATTTTCAAATTTAGTCTTTTCAAAATCATTCTCACCTGCTCAGTTATAAACCTGTTCAGAAATGAATGAGCCAGAGCTGAGTCCCGAGAAGACTGTCCCTGGAGTCCAAACTTCGTTTCCTAACCCAGGGCTCTCGCCTTCCTTCCAGGGAGCCCCTGGAAGCCTACATCTACTTCGGCCCCGTGTACTACCAGAAGCTGAAGCACATGGTGCTGGATAAGATGCACGCCCGGGCCCGGGGCCCCCGAGCCGTCCTCACCAGGTAGGGGGAGAGCGTCCGCAGGAAGAGTTTGTCACGCAGCCAGGCAATAAGCAGACTCAGCCAAGTTTCTGTTCCCTGAGGTGCCAAACTTGGGTATGGTGAGCATGAACAGCAATCATACATGTCTGATTAAATGAAGAAATAGCAACAAAGTCAAGGTCCTTTCGTGAGCACGAGAGCAAATGCGCCGCAGGTCTTGCCAGTAGTCTCTAGTCGTGGACCAGCTTGCCAAGATGGGCCTTTTCAGAAGAGTCACGTGTAAGGATGCAGGTGGCCCTACACACCCACACTGGTGTCAGCACACCTGCACGCTCCCGTGCACACGAGCAGATGCTCATGCTACCTGATGGCCCAAACCACAGCGGTCATTTCTCAAAGCCCCTGCTAGTGGAGTATGAGGAGGCTGTGCGCCCGCTCAGCTTCCTGTGCTCCTCGAGGTGTGTCTGTGGCAATGAATAGCTCGAATTGCTGGGAAGGAGGGTCAGAAGTACTAAGTTCCTTGTGTTCTCACCCTCTATTGTCCATTGGGAGGAGCACAGTGAAAGGCAGTGGCTCTCAAGCAGGGGTGGTTTTGCCTCCGAGGCACCATCTGACAATGTCTGGAGACGTTTTGAGATGTCACGCCTGGGGGTGGGGCAAGAGCCGCTGGCATCTAGTAGGTAGAGGCCTAGAATGCTAGTGGATGTTCTGCATTGCTCTGGGCGGCCCCTGCAGAGCGAGAGTGACCCTGTGCCCAGGTTGGAGCCCCTGGGCCAGGGGTGACTGTAGGCCTGGGAGCCGGTGGACAGGGTCTGAACTCATCCCCACATGGCACTACGAGGTGAGGACAGGGTTTTAGCGGCTCAGCCTCCTCTTCCTCATCCATAACGTGGGAACAGTAACACCTGTTTCACAGGGGGCTAGTGGAAGTCACATGATTGAATATAGACTGTGGTGCCAGTCCATAGACGGTGCTCAGTCTACCCCTCCACCCCCACCGAGCGCTGCTTGATGGTGACAGCCCCAGGAGGAGGTGGAAGATGTTTTGCTTTTTAAACCAAGACAGGGTGTAGGTGACTCGATCCCTTGAGCACTGAAAGCTGAGCAAGTCACATCTGTTGAACGATAGACACGTGCTCTTAAGAAGAGCAAGGAGAAGCTAAGACACTCAAGACAGTAATCTCAGCACTGAGACCCTCCTTGGCTAAGGTGTGTCTCTGCCTGAACGCTGCCTCCTCCAGAACTTCCGTTTCAGCTACAACATCCGACAACTATTTCAGAGTAACATAAATGTCAAAGCAGTTATTCCCTGTTTTTTGCTTTGTTATGTAAAAAGTTACTGCTTCAGTGATACTTTCGTGTATTCCAGGTGAGAACTGCCTGGAGCCCATTTGTCTGTAGTCAGTTACCTCAGTTCTTTAAAATCTAAGTTTGGGGTTCTGACCACATGTGAACTGACCACCTTCGCACTCTGTCCAGTGAGCACAGGCGGAAGGACCCCTACCCCTGGGGGGTTCCACCAACAGCTGACATGTTCACATCCACTCAGTTATGACGTCTCCACCGCTGTGTCATTGAGACCTGTCTGGGTTTTTCGTGTGCAGATTTTCTTTCAACAAATAATCTACAACTTACCTTGATTTTCCATTGTAACTTTCAACAACGAATTTCGGTGTGTGTTGAACAGTGTTTACTTTCTCAACTCTTTGGGAGACTGGTAGTCACAGCAAAGATAGAGGATGCCATGGAATAGAGGCAAGAAGAGTTATGCTCCACCCCTGCCAGGCCACCTCCAAAGAAGGTCACTCCAAAATAAGCCCGCCAGGGGCTTGCTTTTTCTTTCTATTTGTTTATTTTCAATCATTTGTGTCCCCGGTATCTGGGTGAGGTTGCCTGAGTTGTTCCATAATACTCTAACTTTCCCTACATCTCTGGCTCCTGAGTTCCTCACCTTTTCTCAAGGATTCTCATGCCCAGTATGTGTGTAAACCGCAGGAAGTCCAATCAGGGGACTCATGGTTTCCCAGGGACCACCTCAGGAGGCATGGAACATTCTCATGCGTGAAGAACTTTCGTGTGTGGGACGTACAAAACGTTTCCAGTCTCTGGAGAACCTCCTGTCTGGCTCAGATACTCTGTCCTTCCAGGGGCCTCCTGATCTGTCCAAATGTATAAAAACCCATTTGCTCCTTTCCATATTTAATGTGTTTCTTAATAGTGAATTTCCTCTCTAGATTCCTGGTAATAGCTCCTGTTCTGCCTTGTAAGTCATAGAAAACTGAGACATTTCTGAAAGTCCTCAAAAGACATTCTTCCCTATGTTGAGGATGATACCATACTAAGAATGATGGCTTGCATTGTTGTTCTGTAAGATGATACACTAATTTATTATTACTTTATATAATGCTTTGCAATTTATTATTTTTGCTTAATAGGAATAATAGCAACCATTACTAGTGCAGCCATCTCTCCTCATTTAAAGCCCTTTGGGCTAGGTCTCCTTCCATACATTTTACAAATAAGGTTGAGCGGCTAAGCAGCTCGCTCAAGGTCACTGTCTAATAAATGGTTTGAGTCCAGGTGAGCCCTGTTCTCCAAGTCAGCGTGAGATGCTGGCTCTCTGTTTAATATAATAATAACACATTCGTCTAACTTGTTTCAAAGGCAACCCACTGAAGGTCGATCTCGTGATGGTGGTTTGCGTCTTGGAGAAATGGAACGTGACTGTTTAATAGGTTATGGAGCCAGTATGCTTTTACTAGAGAGACTAATGATTTCAAGTGATGCCTTTGAGGTTGATGTCTGCGGGCAGTGTGGACTTCTGGGGTATTCTGGCTGGTAAGTGGATACCATATGTCTCTCATACCACCCCCTTGCCTCCTAAATCACAGCTCAAGCACTGACCCTGGGTCACACCCACATATTCTCCACCTCTCTCTGTGCATGCATTCCTAGAATTGGGGATTCTATATGTAGATGTTAAGTTTGCCTACATAATATTCTACTAGAGGTTAAATTTTTAAGGCGTGCAGACTTACCTTCTTTTTAACATTATGTCAGCTACTTTTTCTAATGCTGTTCACCTGTAAACGCCCTATCAAATTCATTGTTGGATGTTAGAACGAGAGTGTATTATAACTAGAAACTTTTAGGGGCAATTACGTCAAATGCACTCATTTGTAAACTCAGAGCCAAAGAACCAGAGATGCCCCAAGTCCTGGTGCAGATTGGTGAGAGTCAGGCCCAGGACCTGGGGTCCTGACCCCGTCTCTGTTCTCTTTATGGCAAGTTGTTTCACACTTGGGCTGTAAGTTCCGTCACAGCAGACGCCGGGTCTGTCTCATTCACTCAACAAACACTCCGCGAGGATCTGCGAAGTATCCACAGCAGTAAACAAGAGAGGTGACTGGCTGCTCGCAGGGAGTTTCCTTCCAGCTGGTTTTAATTACCTTCTGTCTTGTTTACTCTGTATCTTCAGTGGGGACCTGGCAGATGCTTAGTAAAAATAATCACTAAACAGTAGTCACCCTGCATATGGAGGGTTGCAGATAGGCACATTATGTAATCGGCGAGGTGTGTGATTGCCGTGTGGAGTGCAGTACACACTCTGTTCTCTTTGGAGCACTGGAGCACCTTCCTGCTTGTTGCACTTACCGCAAGGAGCAGAGAGCTCTGCTTAGAGTTAAGCATGGTCCTAAAATGCCGCTGGAGGCAGGAGGCCCTGTGGCTCCTCACTCTGTTGGCTTTTGTATCAGAGGCAGGTCTAAAGCAAAGTGCTGCAGGAATGGGAACCAGCCTCTACCCCCTCAACACCCCACACCTGCCTTCTCAGAGCCCCCTTCCCCTAGCCAGCGGCCATCTCCCAAAGCATAGCGTTTGACCCGGGTGAGCATCAATGCCAAGATTTGAAGAATACAAGAGCCAGTTTTTTCCCCCACCAAGTCCCAGCTCAAAGCTCTTTCCAGACCCCCAGCTTCTTGCAACCCTCAGCTGTCAGTTTCTTGGTTGAATAAAACAAATCAAGAGTCAGAATGAGTGGGCATCTTAGAATGCAGTGTAGACCTTGCGAGTTAAGTAACAAAACCTGTTAGCCAGTTAGCCAGTTATTGTCTGATTTTAGTGTCGAGGAGTTGATGAGACCTGTCTGAAGAAATAATTTCCTTTTTTAAATACACAAAGAAGTTCACTCTTAAGGTTGCAGAGATGGGGTGACAGCATTCTAAGCCTAAGCCTAGCTTTGCTCGTATCGGTGACCTGGGGGTTTGTTTCAATTCTGAGATGCCATGTTTATTTTTTGAAATGAATATTGAGATTTTTTAAAAAATAAACACACACATTGTAATAGATAACTGGAACCTAGTTCCACACTATCTTTAAATCTTCAAATTTGACACAGGAATTTTTTGAGTCATTTGTTTTGGAAAGATGGTGCAGAAGTCTTTTTATTAAAACTAGGGACTATGAAACTTCAAGAAGGGTTTCCTTTTCTCCTCCATCCTCCCTGCATTTCCTTCCTCCCCTCGAAGTAGAAAGAAAGGGAAGGAAAAAAGGGGAGAAAGAAAGCAGTAAGCCAGTTTCACCCGTGCACTTAGGAAACCTTCCCCTTTCCTTTGCTGGAAACTCAGTGACATTAATGGAAGCCATAATTGATCTCAACATTATTCTTTTAAATTATATCTTTCCTGCTTCATTTCTGTCTCATTTAGAGACCTTGATGGCAGTGCCTCATTTTGAAGCCCAGGTTTCTAATACGTATTATATTTGAAAACCTTTGAAAGGGGGCTAAGTTAGGTTCCACGATTTAAGGGTCTTTACTGTAATTAAACAGCCCTGGACCTACTGCTTTGGCATGGCCTACTTACACCCTTGTTACCAGCAGGAAAAAATCCTCATCCATCTGACAGTCTAGCCGCCAGCTTGTGTGCTGCTTGCTGCAGAGGGGCATAATGATGCTGTGGTTTTCCCATCTTTACCTGACGGTGTGTGCTGGGCTGTGCGGGAGAGAGCGGGCGCGTTTGTTGGGGGAAGTCTCTTTTTAATGAACAGCACAATAGAGGCTGAGTAATTAGAGCAGTTCAGAACCTTGAAACTGGCCTTTTGTGGGTGATTTGCACATTAGTAAGGCATTGCTATGGGGATGTTTACAGCGAGACTGTTGTTCCACAGAAGACACAGGGGCATAAGTCACAAAAGACAGGTCCAGAAGGAAAACTGCAGAGAAAAGAAGATCCCTATTAAGATAATTAAGTCATACAGGATATTTTACTGGACAGTCACTTCTCATGTGAAGCCAGAGCTGCTTTTGCTACCTTTGCCTTAAAAAATCAATTTGTTTTATTGTTGTTTGGGTCATGTTTCTTTCTTTAGAAATTGTGCATACATAGAGTAAGGTAATTTTATGTGTGTGCGTGTGTGTGTGTGTGTGTATGCATTAGGGGATTTTTAGTGATGGAGAACTATTAATAACAGAAGATTAGGGAGCTTTCTGGATTATGAATCAGCACATATGGGCATTTTAAATACATTAGCTAAGATTGAAGTCACAGGATAATGTACTAGACAGGAGAATCAGCAAGAAGTTGCTCCAGTTAAATCCGTTTCTCCAATTTAATTAAAGCATGAACGTAATTCCTGAATAAATTAACTCAACTCAGGCACATTAAAAACATAATTCTTAAACTATAATGTATTAAAGAGGTCTTTAGGTAATCTCTTAGGAAAAAATTATTCATCACGTTTATATAATTATTGTATATGTAAATATATATATTTTTATCTCCTCCAGCAAAACTCCACAGTTATTTTGTTAAGTCCCCTGCAGTATCTTAGTAGGGACCTGAGGCATGGGTCTCTGATGGCTAATTCTTTTCCCAAGAAATTCTGTGTTCACCACCATGTTCAAATCTTAGTCTTAATGCTTGTCTCTAAATAATAAAAGCTTTATAAGCAGTCACATTAAGCCTTCCCAGCAGAGATGGCCACTACTGACATTTTAGCAGCTCTTTGGGCCATCTCTGTTGGCTGGTAGCAGTTCTGTTCCTTTTTTTTTAAACCATGAGCCCTTTTGAGATTCCAATAATAGCAGAAAAATGCAAATATATACTCACACAAAAATCTTTTGTTATATGTGATTTTAGGGACTTCATATACTTACTTAACTGATATGAGGTCCCCCTTGTTACCAGGCCGCTGTCAATTGCTTTTTTCCCTCCACAGCATGTCCTGGGCACCCTCCCATCTCAGTGGTTACAGGCCTCTGTTGTGGCTTTCACAGGCAGCCCAGTATCCACTCAACCTCCTGTCTTTGCAGAGCTGCATCTCAAGCAGTCTCCTCTTTTGTGTTGTTAAAAATAGTGTGGCTGTGAGCCTTCTTGTACACCTCTATTTGCTACTGTTGTGCTTACGTAAATAATATGCACATTTACATACTGATGCGTGTTGCCTGCCTTCCCTCCAGAATGGCCTTGACTGCTCACAGGACACCACCTTCCGGTCCCTTCAGCACAGAGTCTGCTAAGCCTCAGTTGCTCTTTCTCGTGTACCCATTTTCTCCTGTTAACTGGGCCTAGTTATGTGTGATTTTAGGGGCTTCATATACTTCTTAACTCATCTGAGGTCCCCCTTGTTACCAGGGCTTAGTTTTCTGCTTATTAAGTCTTAGAATTTATCCTGAATAACGATTGTCCCAGCTGCCTCAGACCCTGGAGGCGTAGGATGATGTCCTGTTTCGGCCTGATACATGACAAGATCAGCCACCTTCTCCTCAGGGACCCACTTCAGTTGAAGTCATTAAGACCTAGGTTCAGTTGACTCACTCTGAAGAAAAAGAAAATCCCAACTGGAATACAAGTATATAGGTTAGGTGTTAGGCGTGCGCGTGCATGCACACACACACACACACACACACTCTCTCTCTCTCTCTCTCTCTCTCTCTCTCTCTCTCTCTCTCTCTCTCATTAGTTTTATACAAGGGACAGTACACTGTAGATACAATAGTTTCCAATACTGATAGAAATAATAAAACTTGAAGAGCGCTGGAAAAATCCATAGCGTTCCATTAGAGACCACCTCTTTACATGAAAGTCTTAACCTTTCTTATAACACTTAAAATAGCTCAGCGACAGAAATCAAACTATAGTTTTGAGCATCCTGCCTCGAATAGTGTACAAGTATAATAGCTGCTGATCAGATAGAGTGAATCAGTTTAAATGCATTCAATAATGAAAAGTCTAAATGTGTGTAACTTTCAGATGGTTCAGATTTCTGGGACTCCTTCAAAACAAGTATATAGACAGATGTTTTACATTTCAAGGAGAAAGGTCTAGAAGTATGGTAGTAATGGATTCAGATTGCATGCTTTCCAAAGTCAGGAGGTGGTATTGGTTTTAATTTTTCTTTTGCTTCCTTGGATGCCTCTTTTTCTTTGGTGGGGACAGATGGCACGTCTTTAATAGTGTGACTGAACAGTGAGGAATAGAAAGAGAGCTTATTTGATGGACTGGTAATAGACTCTTGTAGAGAAATGCCCAGTTCTCCACACAGGCCTTCGGTTCTGGGCCGCAGCCCTCTAACCTGCCGACTTGGGTTCTAGGTGTCACTACTGCAAGTCCTCGTGCCACGTGTCTTCCCTCCGCATCCCGTATGCGTGCAAGCTACTCTTCCAGGAGCTGCAGTCTATGAACATTATCCCCAGGCTGAAACTGTCCAAATACAACGAGTAAGGATGGAACAGAGGATTATTTAAGGAAAACCACTGATAAGTCCAATGCCTTGGGAAGCAGAAGGACAGACTGTTTCTGCGCCTGTGAGTAATTCCCTTGGATGTTTCTCGCAAGAAAAACTTTTTTGGTGGAGAGGCTTTTTTATATACTAGAAGACTGATTAAGCAACCTTGATGATTGAGCCTCGGGCCTTAAGGGAGATGCCAGCTATGGGGGCAATTATGCATCTCTGATTCGTACACAGCATTCGATACACAAAATGGACATGACTTAAAAGATAAGCTTTTATTTATGTTCCATGTCTTGAAATTCACTCATTAGAAAGACCTCACTCCTTGAAAAGAATGTTTGGAGCTAATTTCTCCATGATATGTTCTGCTACAAAAACTCAAGTCTTATGAAACTTGCAGGAGGTGAAGAATCTTTGACATGGTTGGCTCAGCCTTTGTGAAAGTGGCTGATGGGAGCAGCACGTGAAGTCAGAGCACAACTGATAGAAGCCATGGTGGCTCTGTCTGGTATTGGGCAGGGGTCGGAGTTCAGGCAATTGCATCTTGCCTTCACACACCCAAATTTTTACATTTCCATCTTGGTGAAATCTAAAAAATATATGAAATCTAATAAACATATGCCTACCATCTTAAGCAGGTTGGCCAAGGATGTCATCTTTCTTATGAACTCTCTTGCTACTACACTGACCCACCATGATCATACCATGCGGTAATATTTGCTGACTAGCTGGAAATAATTCCGTGGGTGCTCTGTGATCTTGGCGTTCCTATCAAAACTCTTCCCAGGATGTTAGCTGTCCATTTTCTTTTAAACTGACAGCCTTTTTCACCCTCCTCTAAGTTGTTCTTATTTGCTCTGCCCTGGAGCCAGATCAATATTTGTGTTAAGGATTGTTCATAAAGAAAGTCTGAAAAGCTTTAACTAACTCTAAGGCTGCATTCCCCACATGGCACATTGGACGTGTCCCGTAGAATATCTGTAGATAGCGGACACCAACCAGAATGGAGTGCCTGTGTCAAGTGAGGAGAAACATGTAACCAAGGTAAGCACACCCAGGACATTTTCAAACCCTTTACCAAACTACCACCTCCTGGGACTCTCCAAAAGAGGGGCGTTCTGGGAGCCGGGCTAATTACTGACTAAGAACTCAACTGCCACATCATTTTATTCTCTTCCCTAGCAGAAGCTCTAACACAGGTGAGAGAGCCCCAGAGGCTTCACAGTAAATAGAGCATGAAAGACTCTGCAGGTGGGCAGACCCACCACAGCTGCCCAGATGTCACCTTTCTCTCAGGGCTGGACAGGGATGACGCCACAGAGCAGCCTGATCAGTGGTTAGGCCGGTCACTCCTCCGTCTCTTCTGACTTCCTACTTCTCAAAATAGAGGATGCCCAAAGAAGATTGTTCTGAGTCAAATATCCAGAGCATTTTATGGTACTTTGTACGACGTGAGATGTGAGTATTTCACATTGTGTGACAAGTCCTCTTGTCAACTCCACAGAAGAGGTGGTCGCAAGCGACCTGCCATTTCAGTGAGCACTGGGAAGAGCTGCTGGTGTGATGTGTGCTGTGTGCTGGCCTGGGGGCTGTGTCAATTACCATTCAGTACCTACCCTGTGTGACACAGGGTCAAAAGAGAGCGAGACTCAGCCTCTGCTGTGGGACTCAGAGCCCAGCCGAGGGGGCTGAGGCGTCGGCCGTCATGGTGACCCATCCTGCAGTCAGTGCTGAGGGAGCACCGGGGGCAAACTGGCTCACAGGCTCTGGAGGTTGGAAACACATCACAAGCCAGACTGTTCCCTTTACTCAGCTGTAGAAACTGAGGCTCCAAGTGGCTAAGTGACTCCCCCGGGCCACACCATTAATGAGGGAGCCAATAGCCTGGACCCTGAGACCAGGCTTCCTGACTTCAAGTCCTTGTTTGGGTTTCACTCCTGAGTCTGCTTTTCAGTCACCAAAAGTGGTGATTTTTTTTTTTTATTATTCACTGACTGGCTCTATTCCTTAAACATACTGTTTTTTTGAAAGCCACTCTAGGCAACTTTGATCGTTTGGAATAGAGTCACCTGCCTACCCTTCTAGAAAAGTCTCAGCTTTCTAATTTACAAAGACCTAGAAAGTGTGGGTTCCAAATTGAAACATCTGTAAGGGGAGAAACTGTCAGGCTGATGTTGCCAAAGCCAGCATTTTGAATAGCTGTCTGACAGAAATATTTTAATAAAAGACACCAGAATTGATAAGTTAGTCCTACTAGGTTTTTTTTTTTTTCCTTAAGTTATTTGTAAGTGCCTTGTTTTAAAAATGACCAGTTAGATTCCCATTTCCAGTAATGACAGAGTAACTTTGTACAGACCACCCTCGAAGCCTTTTCCCTCGTGGCCCCTGCCAGGTTGGAAGTGGCACGGAAATGAGAGACTTGAAGGAGACATCAAAGCCACTAAGAGGCCCCAACCTGAGCTTGGCAGAGTCAGAGGACTGGGGTGACAAAGCTGTGGGCCCAGTAGCCAGGATTCCAGGCCTAGGTAGGCCAAGCTCCCAAACAGAAAGAAAGTTCACTAAGGCCAGCCTGTCTTCCCCACCTTTTCCTCCCTGTCTTCATCTGCTCCTGCTGCTGTAATAGAATGCCAGACTGGGTGGCTTCCACACCACCCAGAAATATATTTTCTCACAGTTCTGGAGGCTTGAAGTCCAAGGTCAAGATGCTGACAAGTTTGGTTCTGGTGAGACCTGTGCTTTGAGCACAGATGGCCACCTTCTTATTGCCTCACCCAGTCTTTCCTTGCTGTGCTCTAAAAAGGAATGAGATCTGGTGTCTCCTTGCCTTAAATGGACCCCAGCCCTCTTGGGTTAAGGATCTTGAGACCTCATGTAATATTAATCACCTTCATAAAGGCACTGTCACGGACAACAGTCACGTTGGGAGTTGGGGCTTCAACTTGTGATTTTTGGGGAGACACAGTTTGGTCCATAATATCCCTCAAGGCATTTGCCAACCTGTAACAGCACAGGCTCTCCTGCTAGCGTTAGCTATTAAAGCTGAATGAATGTGCCCAACAAGTCCACTCCTAGTTGTATGGGCAGCAGAAAATTGTACATACATCATTGGTAGGTGTGCACAAAAATTTTTCTAATGGCATAATTTGTAATAGCCCCAGTCTATAAATAATTCCTGCCCATTAACAATATAATGTGGTACATTCACACCAAGGAGGTCTATAGAGTAATGAAAATGAATTGCTCCATACGTTATCATAATGTCACAATTAGAGTGTTGGATTTTTAAAAGTTGGGCTTATCCTAAGTGATATAAGCCAAAAGGAAAAAGATAAATACCAGACATTTTCACTTCTATGTGGAATATACAGAAACCAAACTAAGGATCAGATTAGGACAAACTTTAAAATGAATCTGGAAAACTGACCATAGATCTGAAGCATCCAGGAGGGGAGGAAGAAAGGGGGTGGGTAAGCACAATGGACTGTGGTGAAGGATTATGGGGATTTGGTGATGGGGTTACTATGGTGCCCACATCTGAGGGGAGAAGTTCTTTATTGTCCAAAAAACAAGGATGGAAAATAATGGCAGTTCAATAATAGATTTTTTAAAAAGTTTGTTAAACACAAAAGAACACATATGGTATCAATTCTATTTAAGTTCAAAAACTAATTCTGATTTAAGAAGTCATGATAACAGTTTCCTGTGCAGAGTGGGTGGCTAACAAGTGGTACAAAAGGGGACCCCCAGGGTGCTGGTGAGGTGGTTTTGTTGACCAAGTATTGATTAGTTAGGACAATTCATTGAGCTATATATTATACACAGGATTTTTCACTTTTCTGATAGATGCTGTACTTTAATAAGTTTAGAAAAAGAACACAGTTCTAAACCTGTGTTACTGTCTCTTCATTAATGCTGTGTCAACCCAAATATAACCTATGGTCTTTGTCCTTTTCGTTTCCCCATCTGCAAAGTAAGGATAATAACAGTACTGACACCAGGGCCTCCCTGGTGGCGCAGCAGGTAAGTCTCAACCTATGAAGCTATCTGCAGCCACTGCAACATGAGTTCGATCCCCAGCCAGGGAATTTCCCACAGGGTGCAGCAGACCTCTCCTGTCTTGCCTGCTGCTCCCCTCAGCAGTGTACTTCAGTAGATAAGGCAGATCTGCCTGTTCTGCTCCCCACTCTGTTCTCTGGTGAATCCTCTCACCTCCCCACACCTTTGGCCTACACCCCAATTCTTGTATGCATGAATAAATAAATAAATAAATAAAAATTCCTGACACCTAGGGCCATTTTTAGGATGGAGTGATATCACCCATCTAAAGGGCTCAGCACAGTGCCTGGCGCACAGCGGCCGTCCGCAGATATGCATAGTTGTTTTCACTGCTAACAACCACATACTCCTTATTTACAGCACTGCCAGGACTGGGCTTGTCCTGCACGGCGTCATCAGGAAAGAGTTAGGAAAGGCAAACCCCACGTTTCCTTTGGAAGATGGAGTTTGGAAACTAGGACCAAATGCAGAAATCGTAGGGCTTTGCAAAAGATCTTTTTGAAAACCGCTTGCGCCACGGTGACAGAGAGGAAGGAAGGTGGTAGGATTAGAAAGCACACTTCCCTGAACGACCATTCACCGCGGACATCAAAGTGAGGCCTGTTGTCTGCGCGGGAGTCCGGAATAGTTTCATGAAGCCCACAGAACCAGGTCTCAAAACGCTTCCATGTGGTGAGTGCCAAGTAAAGGATTAAAAGGGAGGGGGGGGTCCTTGATTGGGTGCTACATAATGGGATAGTTTTCAGCTGCTTCAGAGCGTTTGGGCCAGCACCTTTTCTGCAGTAATGAGTCACCTGAGAATGAGCGCGTTAGGGCTGGTGACTTGGCCCATCCGCTTCTCGGCCGCCTGAGTAATAGAGAAGCCAGTTTCTGAGAGACCTGTAAATAATTCCTTTGTGAAGCGGATGGTCAGAAAAGTGACTGTAAAAGTAGCACCTCTTTACCATCCATATTTACTCCATATGTGTCTTGAAAACAGTTTATCTCATTTGCTAACCAAAAGTTGGGCTTTTACTACTTTGGCCCCACAGGGTCAAGGTTAGTGGGAAAATAACGTCAAGCTTTAAAGAGGCATTTTTAAATGAGGGGCGCAAAATTGGTGGCAATCCAGTTTATACTGTTTGTTAGGAAAGCCACGCTACTCATTTGGATTTCAGACACCGGCTCCAGAAGCAATTAGATTTGCTTCAGCAAATCAGATTTATGAGGATCAGGATGTCATGGCGGAAAATTCCAAAACAACCTGAAACTCACATTTTCACTCCCAAGTCTGATATCTCAGAACGTGGCCAGAGGAGTTAAAGCCTTTCTCAGGTGATCGCTGTCATTGCATGCATAATAAAGTGTAAGTCTGGTTGACTCTCAATCATCCACATTCATAGAAGCAAGGACCAATGTGAATAAATTAAAACAGGTGATGGATCCAAAACTCTTTGTATTGAACACTGGGGTGAAGTTTACAATCACATTTTTTATGTAATTTGAGTGCAAGTTTAGTAAATTTGCTATTCTTTTATCAGTGACTGATGAACACTGAATTTGAAGAAGCTGGAATACTACCCTTTCAGGCTAATAGCGGCAGCACTCTGCTGGGGTAGGTGGCCTGATGGGTTGCCACCAGGACGGTGCTAGTGTGGTCCCGGCACCAGCGGCATCAGCACCACCTGGGAACGTGTAACAAATTTGGACGGAGCCGCAATCTGTATTAACATACCCTCCAGGCATTTCCAGCGCTACCTGAAAGTCAGAATCCACTGTTGTCAGCTCCATGACGAGCTCTGAGTCCCATCCTCTCTTAGAGGCATCTTTTGAATATTTAGGGGTGTCAAAGAACCCAGCTGTTGGGAACTAGCTCTCCATTTTTCTTTCTGATGTGACTTCCCCTTAAACAGCAGATTTTGTGGACACTCACACCCCCAAGGGCTCTTAGCCCACTTTCCCAGCCAGAAGAGGGCCACGTGGAGGCCTGCACAGAGGGATTTGGCAGAAGGGCCAGTTCCTGCAGGAAGAGCTCTGCTCCCCAGGTACAGTGCTGCTGCTAACTTGTGTGACTGGTTTCCGCCTCCCTGAGGCTGTCCTTGTCCTGCAGCTGCTTCTCCACTCCCCACCAGGCCTGCCAGGCCCACAAAGATAGCCCAAGTCAAAAGTGGCCTTTCTGAAATGACTTCAGAAACCCGGTTTGTCTCTCCAGGCTGGTCACTTCAGTCTCTGTCCCAGTCCTTGAAGTGGTGTGCCAGCAGCGCCATTCCCAACACAGCTTCCTTGGGGCTCGCAGGGATGGTTTGAGCTGTGATTTTTTTTGACTCTTTCCAGGAGCTGAGCCTGCAAGAGTGGGGGAGCCCCAGAGAGACTGACCCTGGAGCTGAGGCCTGGAAGTGAATGGGCCACAGTCTTATCAACAAAGGAGAGAGCAAAGCCACTCTGTGTCCTGTGTAGGTGACCCTGGCAGAGGCACTGCCCATGCCCTGGACAGAGCTGGAAGGCCCAGGTCTTCCCCTAATACACTCAATCTTCTCTCTGTCAAATAAGAAATAACCTTCTACCAGTCCCATCCACCCCACACAGGCTTACCCAGGGCTAAGAATAGTACCTAGCTCAGTGGTTTGCTCTGACAAGTAATGAATTAAATCAGGTGAACAGTGCCTTAGCACTTAGCACAGTGCCTGCCCTTTGTAAACACTCAAACACTTGGTCAAGGTTAACTTTCCTCTGCTTATATATGTAAGCACCAAACTAGACTGGTTTCTTAACCTCAGCCTGTTAACATCTGGGGGCCAGGTAATTCCTGTTGAGGAGGGGGGTGTCCTGTGCACTGCAGAATGTTGAACAGCACTCCTGGCCTCTACTCACTAGATGCCAGTAATATTCCCCTAGTTGTGACAATCAAGAAGTCTCCAGAAACGTGTCACAGGGTAAAAGTCCTCACTGGAGAAGCACTGAACTAAACAATGTGTATGAAAGTGGTTTAAATTACAAAGCAAATGAGAACAGTTTTTGAAATTTTGGTTATGTGGACTTGTCCTCAGTAAGCTGAGCCGACGTGTTTTTGGATAACCAAACGTTACCGATCGTTAACTAATGTGTTAACATCGACCACAAAGCCCTTGTTTTCTCTCAATGTACTATTTGTAAACGGCATCAGATAAAATTGATACCAATCCTGTTGGTTGTTAAGTCAAATAAGCTTTGTTCCTGTTATACAATGTACTTTTATATACCTGGTGATAGTGTTACAGATATCAAAAAACAAGGATAATTACATTGTTTTTATTCACTTTCACCCACACCTTGATGGTTTAGACCTAGCCTAGTTTTTATTTGTTTTTATCAAGGACACATGCTGATTTCCATCTTATACCCAGTCAAATCTCAGCATTGTGTTTGCGCCCTACCACGTGGCAGGGACTGTTCAGTTCCCCATCTGCCTCAAAGCCAGAAACTTGATTAAGGGGTCAGAGTCCTAGGGGAACCTTCTCCCAGAAGCTGGAATGCTGTGTGCACTTCAAGATCGCTGCGGTGGGGCAGGATCCCCAGAGCAGAAATCCCAGTGGCAACAACAGACTTTCTGAGTTACTAAAAAGTCCAGTTCATCCTTGCTCTGGGTCTTGCAGGTCCCATGTAAGTCGAAAGTCTGGCAGGATCTGAGATATATAAACGTTGGTCCACAAAATGAAACAGAAGACTGTTAGTGATTCATTACCTGCTCTGCCTGCAGGGAACCTTACTCTAATCACCTTACTCAGTGTCAGATGTTACAAAAACCTAGGATTAAATGTTTGTAGAGATTGAGGTAGACACAGTTCTGATAATACAGATGTTATAGGACATTTTCTTTGAAATAAAATCAGGGAGGACAAATACAGATACATGTGCTTCTATCCTGTGTCTGGAACCCCTTGGCAGCTCCCTAATTAATGATGGCAGGCTACCCTGCTAACCTGAACTTGACCTCAGACTCTTGAGCACCAAGCCCATCAGCTACAAGGCATGAGCGTGCCCTGACCAAGAGCAGGGACTCTCGACTCAGACCGCCTGCCAGGGGTCGTAGCTCCAGCACCACCTATCTGTATGACCCTGGGCCTCATTTTCCTCAGCCTTGAAACTAAAGTAAAAATAGTGCCTACTCCTAGGGCTGATCGAATCAATTATGTGACTCATAAATGTGTTCAAGAAATACCAGTTCCACCATAATGATTAATCAGAAATGGCTTCCATTTAGAACCTGCCCGCATCATGGCACTGCTCTTGCTTAAATCCACCTCAACTGTGATTTCTCCCTGAGTGGGGCAGCCTGTCATCCTAAGGCTAGGGTCTGGTCCTGGCTGGAGTTGTCAGTTGAAATATGCCCCTCACTTTTATCCAAACACTCCCAGGTATGTTACAATGGGGACTGGTTATAATGGGTTACAGTGGGGACTGGGTCAGGGGGTGAGGTTGGCTGAAAGTGAAGCCATTCCCACTCTCGGAAAACAAACAGCTTTAAGAATTTACCCAACGCTTGATGAGTCTTCATGTGTGAGAGAAATTCAAGGCCTGCATGTGGCTGTATTGGCTCATCCCACTCACTCGAGTTCCCAGATTTTCTATTTTCTACACATTCAGCTGTGTGCATTGAACTCAGCATTCATGTCCCCCGAGTAAGAATCTGATGACCTGCCTAAGAAAGAATTTATGTATGAAGGAATCTTTGGCTTATGTGCAAAGAAAAAAGTCTCCCCTGGAAAAACGCAGACCTTACACATTTAGCAGGCCCTTGTGTCCACAGAAACAGTCAGCGGCAATTAGGCGACTACGGAAAGATCAGAGGCAGGAGCCCCACATGAAACAGCGGCAGCGCGTGAAGATCGCCTTCTATCTCTGAGTTATGGGCGGCCGAGGTTGCCTCCCCCTGGGCCCAATCTGCTCTGAGCTTTTCCTGCTGTGGACAGAGGCCCCGGGGACTTTTATGCACCCCAGTTTTCATGCAGCTCACTGATCCCTTTTTCACATGAATGAAAAACGCCTTTGATTTTGAATCCTCGGGTCTGTTTTGTGTAACACTTAACTGATGTGCCAGAATCATTCTGTACCTTAAAGGGGGTCTCGCACTGGGTTATTAAAATCAGTCCTTCAGTGAAGAGTCACTTTACTCACTTGAAGGATAACTGCCCTGCCTTTCTTAATGGTGCTCATCTCGTTAAACCTGGATTAGGGAAAAGAGGGGCAAGCAGACCAGCAGTTGGAACCCAGCCAGAGCCTATCAATGAGTTGGGCCAGCTACAGGAGAGGCTTCAAAGAAATATTATATTTGCTGATTAACTGATCTCTCCCTCTGTGCCTTTCAGCCCTGCTCTTCTCTGGGAAACCCTGCGTAAGATCATTAATTCAGTTAGAATCCTTGTACCACAGGACCCACGTCATTTGTTCAGCTGACAGAATGGTCTGTGTTGTCATCTGGTATTCCCCAGCTCTGTGAGGTCCAAGGCAAAGTTAAACCATCAATCCACTCTACCAGCATTCTCGACTCTTCTAGGTAGAGGGCACCCTACTGAGGGACAGCGGTGAGCAGTTAAAAGCAGAGCCGGGAAGGAAGACAGAAGCGACAGTGCAAGGAGGGAGGAGGCCGCAGTTATGTAACTTTGGCAAATTCGACGACATGCTCAGTGCTGGAAAAGAAAAAATAAGGTAGCGTTTAACCAAGACAGACAACTCCATTCTCACCTCCCCACTGTCAAGTCGAGAGTGAGTGAAATGTCACGTGTCTCCTCACGCCTCTCAGTGTCAGAATCTCTGCTGTAGTGTGAGTCTATAGAGCTAAAGAGATTGTGGGTGACTTTGTGTGCGTGTACTTTATGGACCCTAAATTTCAGATACTGTTTCACTAGGTGCTTAAAGAAAGAAATAGCCAAGTGTTTGACTGCCTGAGGGGTTTACTTGTCTTCCTGTGTGACTTTATGGAGTTTTTCTTTGAATGCTGATTAGCCCCGGTTAGACAGGAGTCCTCCATCCTACAGCAGAAGGGGAAGCCACCCGGTGACACCAGAGTGAGAGCTGTGGCAGGCAGGGTAGGAGTCCCAGGGCAGGCGCCTGCCAGAACAGATTTCTGAAGATGAGTGGACACTCACCAATGGAAGGTGAGACTGGGATGGGATGAGGCAAAGAGGAGAACAAGAAGTTGGGAAAGTAAGAGAGTACAGAAGATGAATTAACGGGACTTTGTAGGAGGTGAGAGGCAGTGAGGAGCTCTGAATTTATGGCTGGACAGCCAAGTGGGAAGTAAAGCTCCTAGATAAGGAGCAAGTACAGAAAGCCAGTGGTGGGGGTGGAGGTGGGAGGATGTTACGTTCTCTTTGGAACAGCCCGAGTTGGGTGCTGTCAGGCACGTGGAGATGCGAGGTGGGGGGCTACCAAGGCAGGTATGGAAGTCATCAGTGACTGAGGGCGTGGGGGTGTCACATCCCCCCCAGAGACATGTACCAGGAGTGGGTGCCAGAGATGTAATAGCTCCAAAGATACCAACACTTGGGGCCTTCAAAGGAGTTCAGGTAGAAACAAGACAACTGCAGTGTACGGAAACCAAGGGAGGGTTCGAGGTAGGAAGGAGAATTGAGAGTCGGGTGCTGCGGGGAGGACCAGGATGATGAGGTCAGAAAGGCGTCCAGTAGATCTCTCGGCGTGAGAGCAGATTCAAGGGCATAAGGGACTGGGAGTTTTACCCCCCAGTTTTCAAAATCAGGAAATTAGGTCCCTAGCATCTTTCAGTGGTGATTAATAAGCTTTTGAGGGGATCATTATGAACTGATGGATTAAATATATCTCGTGTCTGAATCGCTAATGCTCGAATTACCTTATCGGCTGGGAAAAGCATTCGAGTTTGCTTCCCAGTCCTTTTGCTATACAACCTAGAAGCCCTTCCTCACTTCAGGTGTGCGTGATGTTCAGGCTCCTGTCATCCATGTCCTGTGGCAGGACTGCCCTCAACCATTTCTTCAAGGAGCCCAGTTTCCTTTTTGTAGGAAATGACTGCTCAAGATCACAATCCAGGGGTTAGGAATGCTCATTACTACTGGGTGGGTAATTGTTTCTAGACCTTTTTGATGACTAAAGCTAAGATGGATGGACAGATGGACACATGGACAGATGAGTGGTGAGAGGATGGTAGGAAAGGCAGAAGAAGGATGAAAAAAGAATAGCTTAGGAATTCATAGTCATACTTCCAATTTCACTTCAGGACGGCAAAGTTTTCATAATTGCATCAGTCTTTTATTTCCATACTGAAATTCCCAGTTGGCTTTTTATATAAGAGTGTTCCATGTCCCATTTGTATAATTAAAGATCAAATTAACAGAGAAGAGACCGTTTGCACGAGCACTTTTGCCTCTGTAGCAAGCTTAGGTAGCAAGCATGGAAAAGCGGGTCTTAGGTTTGCTTATGCTTTTGGGTGTCTGAAATTGGGTCATAGCCACAATTTTCACTGTTTCCTTTGATGCTGAGTGCAGATCTGGAGGCCTGTTGTTAGCACATTTATTCTCTGTGATTTCAGTGCTGTGAATGTTGGCCTTTAGGGGAAACGCCTGGTTAGACGATATTTTTCTTGCTTTCTTGTTGCTGCTGGTCCCAGCACAGCATGTCCTGCCCACATCTTCTCAAACAAGAACTAACCATCGATCAAATGGGGAAAAATTATGTCTCCTCTGTCAGGGTCTTCACTAATAATGAAAACCCAATTTCAGTGTGCCATGTGCCACGAGCAGAACCAGTCTCTGCCACCCTGAGCAGGGTGGTCCCTGCAAGCACGTCCCCAAAGGGCAGTGCTGGTTGCCACTGTGCACGGCCAGCAAGAGGTGTCATCCAAGCGGTCATTGCAAAAGGGAAGCTGCCTATCCTTACTGCAGAACATGACCCTACTGGTGGGTCTGCTTTCAGAAGCTTTTTCCAGGTGGTGGGACTCATCCACTGAGGGCAGCCATAGCTATTGGAAATTAGCAATGAAGCTTCAGGAGACAGTGAACCCAGGTTCAAGCCCAGCTCTGCCAATTATTAGCTATATGCATGGACCACTGAATAGGTGGCTGGGGCCAGCCAGATGTTGAACATTCCTGCCTTAGTGTGACTTAAAATGAGTCCTTGGAACAGCCTGTGGTGCTGATGGGAATGAGGCTGAGTCCCAGCTTTCCTGAACTTCCCAAGGTGCTCATGACTTTAAAACAGGTAACAAAAATGGTCTCCCTGGTGGCGCAGTGGTTAAGCACTGTGCTGTGGAGCTGTCGTTAGCGATGACGCCAGTTGGACACCAGTTAGATACCCAGTCGGGGAGATTCCCACATGGTGCAGCAGACCTCTCCTGTCTCTCCCGCTCCTCCCCTCAGTAGTGTATTTCCAAGGATCTGCCTGTTCTGCTCCCCACTCTGTCTCTGGTGAACCCTCTCGCCGCCCCACGCCTCTGGCCTGTACCCCAGCTTGTATGCACAAATAAATAAATCTTTAAAAACAAAAAAAGTAACAAAAGCTGTGCTTTCTTTAGCCATCTCATCTGGCTGCTAAGTAAGAGAGGTGCTGAGAGGAAAGATACCAGACATTATGATTGTTGGTTTACACCAACAATCTTTTTACAAAGATGTTAAAGCTGGCTTTCTTAGGTTCCCACTTCCTGTTTTTGGGTGAACCCCCAAAGCTGTGCCTCCTTACTAAGGTGTTTGACCCCCCCTTTGCAGGGCTGGCCAAGATTATGAAACCAGTTCTGTCCATGTCAGGGGTCAAGAGAGATTCCTAGAAAGAAAAAAGTCTCAATCCCACAACTGTGATCCCCCAGAAATATGTGATACAGAAAAACCAGCACTGAAAATGGAAGATCAACCGGGGTGAAAGAGAAAGAATATGTGGAGCTTCCACAGGAAACATCAGCTCCTGTGATGGCGAAATCAAGATTGACCTACACGTCTCTACAACATTAACACTGGGAGAAACTGAACAATGTCCACAAGAGCCTCAGATAAGGAAGAGATTCCTACCTAGCCAGATATCCTTTCAAATGTAATAGCCAGCAAATATTTTTGAAAATGTAGGGAATATGGTGCCCATGAGCCCCAACTACAGAAACTATGGGAAACTCCAGCCAAATACAAAGATGAATAGAAAAAGACTAGGAGTAAGGACTGGATTTTTCCAAGTGTAATATTACACCTAAAATAACATTAGAAATAATGTAAATATGATAAGCCATGACAACTTAGAAATAATGTAGGAAATAAATGCTTGAAGGAGCCAAAGGGGGGAGATGGTATGAAGTACTTTGTGCTGAGTAGCTCATCTTTATGACCCGAGTTCAAAGGATGTTATACCTGAGAAATCAACTATGTTATTGTCTAGTGAGATACAAAGCTGTAAAGGATATTTAAACATAAAGAGAAATATGAGAATTAAAATCCTAATGTGATTATGTGCTAAACGGGGAAAAATTGACAGGGGAGGTGAGATGAGGTGGACACACAGTAACCTTTTGATTGCTCATAATCCAGAGTTAAGAATTGCTATTTGAAGAGGAAGATTATATAAAATTAAGCCACTGAAATAACTTTAAAAACATTCAACTATTAAAATAGGTTTTCATTTGGGAGACTGAAACCTTCCAAATCATCAGGAAACACATGCATAGGATAAAATACAGAAAACAAATCACATAATTAAAAAATTTTAAAGGAATAAAAATGCAGGTTCTAACACAAAATACTATTTTTGAAGCACCAGATGTATCTGTTGCTATGGAGAAATTCAATAACTTATTAAAAAGCTGGATCACAAAGCAAAACTCAGCTATTTGCAGTAGTGAGCAGACACAAAACATGATTACCAAAAGAAAAAAGAAAAAAAAAGCAAAAATAGAGATATGAGGGAAGATTCTGAGGTATTTAAACAAGTAGAAAGAAAATTTCAGGGCAAAAAGCATTAAATGGAGGTAAAGAAAAGGTAAAATAGAGCAGGAACTTCATCTCTTTTAGTCTATGACAGTAAAGTTCACAGATAATAGAAATCTAAATAAAACACTAAAAAGTCAGTGTCTTGAACTCTAACACAACCAAAGCAGGTCCATTTCTTCTCAAGAACCATGGTATGCAACATTTTCTAGTCACAATGCCAGAAAACTAAAAATCAATGACAAAACTAGGAAATAAAGACAAGAAACCATTACAACTGCTGAATCAAAGAGGAAATTAAAACAAAATTACAGACTGCTTGGGAAATAACAGTACTGATAACACTTCCTATTCAAACTTGGGAGATGTAGAGAGAAAAACTCATAGCTAAAGGCTATGAGTTTCATTATAAATAATAATGAAAATTAACAATCGAACTCCAGAAATAATAAAAAGAATAACAAACATAAGAACAGGGTAGACTAATATAAAGGATAAATTTGATGTATAGAAAGTAAAAATGCATAATCAAAAAGAAAAGGGAATATGTAGAATAAAAATAACCAAATCAAGAAAAAATGAAGAAAACAAAACATTAAAGAATGATGAAAACAAACTCAGACTTATGGTAAACTAAAATAATTATGAGTCCTGTGATTCACCATGAAATAAGATGATTTTCCATGAAAATGAATAAGAAAATTTTGAAGATTTAACCAGCCGTTTCTACCAAAAATAGTCCCATGTGGTTTCCCAGGGGAAATTTTTCCCAAAATTTTAAGTGACTTTAATGGTTTTTAATGAATTTTCTGGAGAAGTATAGACTATAGTTCTGTAAAGTCATGTATTGAGGTTCCCTTCTCCCCCCTCAAATGAATAGGAATAAAGGACAAAATACACAAAAAGTTAAATCAACATAGCCAGCTTCAAAAATAATTTATCTCCGTGCTCAGGCGACAAAGAACGTCTAGTAAGGAGCTGGCAAAGTGGGCTCAGAACCTCCCTTGGCAGCTGGGAGTTGCCTTTTGCAGGTTAACTGAGTTTAAACATGATCACAGGGAGCCTAGTCATCCCCAAACTCCAGAGTTGCACCAGGGCTTCTCCACCTGGGAAAGGAGGCAGGAAAGTCATTGCCAACTGGGGCTGGACTGGAATGAAACTGTGTCCTAGGGAGGCAAAGAACACAGCAAAGTTTCTGGCCATGGATTACATGGAGCTGTCCACTGCCAGCCTGTTAGCATCTTTGCTGTTTCTTCAGTATCACCAAAGGGCAGGAACCCTACATTGCCAAATAAGACCTGGTTCAGTACTGCAGAACTACTAGGCTGAGAACTAGGAGAGTGGACAAAGGGAAGGGGTCCGGAGAGAGATGACAAAATAGATATTTTCCAACATACAAAAATTAAAAGAGTTCATTATGCATTTGAATGGGTTCTTAAGAAGAAAAGAAGCCATAGGATTCAAGACACAATGTGAACACAAAAATTAATGAATGACTAGACAACTAACTATGCTATAAAAGCCATTAACTTTTTGTGTATAGAAAAGTGAAACAAATTCTGCGAATCAATATTGACTGGAGGTTATGTTCAGTGGACAATGAGAGCATGTTAAAATTCTTATTGGTGACTGTGTTTTTTATAAAAAGATTATGTATATAGCTAAAACTTCAAGGGCAACCATTAGAAGAACATCACAGAGGGGAGTAAAAGAATATAGAAAACCTCATCAATCCAAAATAAATCAGAAAAGAAAGCATAAAAAGAAAATATGGCAAACAAAACACAAAAAAACAGATGCTAAAAAATAAGTACAAATATGTTACTTATCATGTTAAATGTAAATAGATTGTTTTCATCTTCTAGGGTTGCCATAACAAATTACCACAAACCTGGTAGCTTTAAACAAATGAAATTTTTTTCTCAGTGTTCTGGAGGCCAGACGTCCAAAATCAAGATGGTAGCAAGGTCATGTTCTCTTTGAAGGGTTAGGGGTGAATCCTTCCTTGCTTCTTCCTTTAGCTTGAGCTACATAACTCAAATCTCTGCCTCCTTTGCATGACCTTCTCCTCTCTGTGTCTCTCCCCTGTGTGTCTTTTATAAGGGAATATGTCATTGGGTTTAGAGCCCATCTGGGTAATCCAGGATGATGTCAATCCAAGATCCCTAACTCACTTACATATGCAAAGATGCTTCATCCAAATGAGGCCATGTTCACAGGTTCTGAGGGTTAGAAGATGAACATATCCTTTTTAGGAGCTACCCACCAATCCACTACTCAGTTTAGCTTACCTCTCATAACAACAACAAAAAAAGTGGATTTTAAAAATCCAGCTGTACACAAATTCTAAATGATATATCTAAAGGTAAATCATGTATAAAGATTAAAAATTAAAGGAAAGAAAATACATTCCAAAGACATGCGAATCAAAAAGAAGTTTGTCTAATAGTATTAAAGCATGCAGCATTTTCAATTTCTTTTCAATATCTTTTGATGAAGTTGTTTTTAATCTTATAGAAGTAAATTTACTAATATTTTCTTTCATAGATAACACTTTCTGTGCCTTATTTGATATATTTTTCTCGAAACCCTAAACAGAATAATACTTGCCTATATTTTCTATCAAATTTGTAAAGTTCTGCTTTTGACAGGTACCGGTGTGATCCACTTGAGTTAATTATTTGTATGATGTGAGATAGAGATCAATTTCTTTTTTTTTTTCCCCAAATGAACAACCTTTATTTCAGGTTCATTTATGGAACAGTACTTATTTCCACCACTGATCTGCCATGACAGAAAAGTGAGTCTGTTTTTGGGATCTCTGTTTTAGCCAACGTTGTCTCTTCCTGCTCCCATACTGCACTATCTTGATAACTATAGCTTCACAGTAAGTCCTAATAGCTAGTAAGACAAGTATCTCCTCCTTAATATTTCCTTAGAGAGTATTGTCTTCCTTGGCCCTTTCATTTTTTTTTATATCAATTAAGAGACAATGAAATTCTAAATAAAGAACTCTGTTATGTTCATGGATAGGAAGTTAAACACAAAAATTATGCCAGCCCCCCCCATGAAGTATAAATTCCATAATTTTCAATCACAATTCCAACAGGATGTTCATGAATTCTTTTAAGCTAATTCTAGAATACATTCTCTTTGACCCAGCAATTCTTTTTCTAATAATATATCCTATATTTACTTGCAAATGCATACCCTGTGAATGTACAAAGAGAGTCATTATAGCATTGTTTATATGAGGAAAGAAAGGATTAGAAACATTTGAATATCAACAAAGATGGAACTGATCAAATAGCCATATAAATATCCGTATGAGTAAATGCCAGTAAAAATGTTTTAAAGAGCAAGGCAGCTCTTAGATACATACTGTATATCATCAGCTCTAACTACATTTAGTAAAAAAGGAAGGTACAGAATAGTCATTAATATTGTACTGTTAAGCTTTACATTTTAATTATTACAACTAGTACCACTAGTATTTAGTGAATATTTACTATGATCCAGACACTTTTCAAAATGGCAGAGCATGGTTGAGATGGAGTGTTGAGAGGTGGTATGACCAGTCACCCACAGTTGTCAGAGAGAAGGGCAGTGCACACACATTTAACTTAGGGCATTCAGCCCTGTGTTCAGGAAGGAGATGAGCAGGCAGACACCATGTAAATACCACAGGCAGCCCTGGTCACCATTCCACTCAGTGAGCACATCATCAGAGGAGAGGAAACCATAAGGAAGACCAACACTGAAATAGTAGTAAAAAGACATTGACTGAGTGGTTCACAGGAGAAGTACAATATATGAGGAACGTCTATGTCTTAAGTTATTTAGTTGGGACTTGTTTGGTTCCAAGTAGCTGAAAATCAGACTGAAACTCAAACTGCCATAGTGAAAGGAAAAATTCATTGATTCATATGTCTGATAAGTCCAAGAGAAGATCAAGCTTTGGACATGGTTAGATCCACTCAAAAGACATCATTGGGACTCTTGTCTTTTCTTAGCCCTGCTTCCATCCATGCACGATTCAGTGTCAGGGAGGCTGTCCTCTTGGGTGACCTCTGATGGGTCCAGCATCTCATCCTTCCAGTAAGCTCTCTTTTTCAAGAATTCTAGCAAAAGCCCAGGTTGTGGACCACATGCCTACCCTATGGAACTGAGAATAGGGTCAATTCCATATAATTCAACTACATAGGCTGAAGTAGATGGTATCAAAGAGGGAAAAGGAACTGTTTTTAATACAATGTGTGTGACTAGATAGATGCTGAGTAGGCAAAAGTTACAGATGTCTACAATTGAGGCTTAACCTAGTTTGAAATACCCAGGAATGGCTATTTTGGGAATATGGAGTTTAGAAAGAGGATTTAGAAAACTACCAAATGTGAAAATTTTTACCAAAAATTCTTGGAGATGCTAAGCTGTCTCTTATTGCTTCTCTCCTTATGTGACAGTAGTGACCTAAATTAGGAGATGAGAGGCCTCCCTGGTCGCACAGCGGTTGAGCGCTGCGCTGTGGAGCTGTCGACAGCTTGCGATGCGAGTTCGACACCCAGCCAGGGAGCATCCCACATGGTGCGGCAGACCCCTCCTGCCTCGCCCGCTGCTCCCCTCAGCAGTGTATTTCTGATCTGCCTGTTCTGCTCCCTGCTCTGCCTCTGGTGAACCCTCTCACCACCCCACACCTCTGGCCTGTACCCCAGCTTGTATGTATAAATAAATAAATCTTTAAAAAAATAAATAAATAAATTAGGAGATGATAGAGGAATAGGCATGATAGCCTTCTTTTTCCTTGCCTTTACCGTGCATCTACCCCTGAGTATAGGAACAATGTCTTATTCCAAGCATTTAGCTTAATGCCTGGTCTGTAGTGGTGAGTGTTTGACAATCCATTGATTAATTTGATGAATAAAATTTCTGGAAGTATCTCATCATTGGTTCTGCTAAGCTAAGCTGTATTTTTGCAATGAACTGGTTTGTCTCCCTACTCCACTTGCCATTCTTTTTCTATTCTCCTTGTCTCTTGCACCTTTTGATTTTATATCCTGGTTCCTGATAACTCCTTCAGGCCATTCATGGTTTGATGACTCACTCCAACTCTGTGTAAGAGAGTTCTAATTTTTCATAGGGATCAGAACCTCAGTTTTGATGAAGGTACATGTTCAGTTCAGAAACCGTATTTCCCATTTGTAGTTCATATGACTGAGTTCTGGGTGGTGGGAGATGTCAGCAGAGATGTCTTGTGACAACTTCCAGATAACTTCATGGTTGCTCACATGCAAAGATAACCCCAGTCCCCCTTTCTCTCCTGAATGTGCATGTTGTTCTCCACAACAAGAAGTGGAATATCTAGCACCACCCCTTCCTTGAGCTGACTCTGTGACTACTTTGACCAATAGAACACAGTAAGGGGGACATTCAACGACCCCCCAAGCTCAGACCTTAAATCAGTGTCTTTATTTCCCACCTGTTGGATCAGGCTTGGGGCGGTCCTTTGAAGGCAGCTTCCATGCTATGAGGAAGCCCAAGCAGCTGTGAGGGGAATCCCTCATGAAAGAACTGAGGCTCGAGGCAGTGAAGCCCATGTGAGCTCCAGCTAACAGCCTGAACCAAGTTGCCAGCCAGCAGCTTGAGGTCATTTTGGGCTGATCAGCTCTCCCAGAATGTTGACCAACACCAGGTAAAGCAGGATCTGTGCTGTCCACTCACAGAATCATGATCTAGAATGAATTATTGCTTATTATCTTAAGCCACTAAGTTTTAGGGTGATTTATTGGGCTGCAATAGAAAAACACCATCCTTAAGATAAATTTTCATTTGTTCTTTTTTCCTTTCTCCCTCTTGTTGGCTGGATTATATACATGATCAAAAGCACTAAGTAGCCATCTTGAACTATAAGATAGTCTTGAGAATGGAGGTCATACAAGAAAAAATAACTTGAAATATCTCTCCATCAACTACATACATAAACAAACTATCTTGATTAGCTCAGACTCACTGTGGGTCTCTTCAAGCTGAGCCTAATTCTAAGTGATACTCATTCTCAGGCACCACCAAAGTTAACTTTTTACATTCCCTCAGTTTCTTCAGTTAGCTTACTCTTTTATTTATTTAGAATTATTTTTTTTTCTTAAGAGACATCATACACAGGTTTAAAATCCAAAGAATTTGGGAGTTCCAGCTCCTGACAAGATGACGGTCACCTGACCTTTGCTGATTCTTCCTCCAATTCCACCTCATTAATGCCACAAAAACAAGGAGGAAGTTGTGTGAAACTAATGTCCTTTCGTGCAGGCTCTCTGGTGCAACAGCAGGTGTTCAGCGCCTGTTGTGAGGGAGGAAGGGAAGCCTGAGCTGAACATAGCTAAGCCCTATGGATGGAGAGAGGGGTGATTTGGTTGCAGAGATTTTTAGATGTGCCTTTTGCCTTTAACATTTTCCTGTGCAGATGTTGCCCACCTGGGAAGCAGAAGAAAACAGCAGCCAGTCCTGCGACGGTAACCTCAGAACGGACCCTCTAGCCAAGTCCTGTGGCTTACAGCCAGGTCGCAATGGGTGGCCAGCCCCTGAGGGTTCCTTCCTTGCCCCACTGGATTTATGGTGACTCCTGCTTCTCAGGTGACTGTCAAAAAAAGCACAGATCCAGTTTGGAAGTCCAAAGTAGCGCTTCCTGAGGTGAGCTCTCGCTCTTCGTACCCCTCCCCTTGTTACACTTCACCAGGAAAGGCAGAAGCCAGGGCTTGTACTTCGAGCCTCCTCACCAGCTTGGGCATCTAGTATCTCTAGGGCAGGCTTTCTCAGCCTTGGCTCTGTTGACATTTATTTCAGGCAGGTAAATTATTGTAGTGAGACAATGGCCTGTACATCATAGGTTCTTAGGAGCATCCTTGGACTTGACCACTGGGGCCAGAAGCAATACTTGTAATAGTGCTCCCTGCCCAGATTGTGGAAACTCCATACATTTCTAAATATTTGCCTTCACCAAGGGTGGACCAAAATTAATTACAACATTAAATGACCTCGTGTTCCATAGCAATCTATTTGGTAGAAATAAAGACTCCAATGCTTAAGATTATTTGTGCAGGGATAGTCTATTGTGCCATGATTAAAAACAAAATAGACACCTGCAAACTGGAACTAGCTTGAGTGACCTTCAATAAGGAAAAGATTGTAGATATTTTGGGAGAACCAAACTTTGACATATTCTTACCCAATTATTAATTTATATTTGAGCATAGAAAAAGGTATAGAATTACATACACCATACTATTAATATGTGTTACTACCAAAGGATTATAAGAGAAGGGAGGTCGTTAATTTTTAACACACCCTCGTTTAGTTTGACTTTTTATAGCCAATAGGTGTTGCTTTTGCTATTTAACAAAGACAAAATCAATTTCTTTAACGATAAAAGTCCCACCACTTTACACCTCCAGATAAACTCAGGCCACAGTGAAATTTCTCTTGGAGTTGTTCTGCATGTAATTTTTTTTTTCCCAGTCATATATGCATCTTACAAGCACCCATGTGTTCATTCAGTGTGTAGTCTTGAGTATGACCTGCCTGCTGTCTGCAGGAGCACTAGCTACGGAGAGTAAAGTGTTTGAGTGTGGTGAATCCGTTCTTCTCACCAACAAGAAGGGGGCCAGTGAGGTTTGAAGGGGCCTGGGCATGACTCTTCTTTGTACCTGTCAAACCAAAACAAGGAGCCAGCTTTGAAGATCCCATCTTGAGAAAGGGGAAGAGCAGAAAGCTTTGTGCCATCCTCAGTGAATATTATTTCTCTCCAGTGACTGCTGATGGGAATCAAACAGGAGAGAGGTGGTGGTCATGTGCTCCATCAAGGCAGGGACCTGGCGTGAAGGTCTTCACTGACAAGATGTTTTGTTAAAGGGCTCTTCCCACTACACAGCAGGAAGTTATGCAAGGCTGATCCCCTCTCAAGGGGTATGGCCGACACCACGGACTGCCTACCCATTTCTGCCCTTCTTCCTTGCTAACTGCGCACAGATTTGGCTCATGTAGCTGGTGTCTGTGTTGTAGAAGAAGGTTCTCTGCAGCCCAGGGGAGAGTTTGATTCATCTTCTCCTGTGGTGATGTTTATTTGCCCTTTTTCTGGTATTGGTTAGGGAGTGAACGGGTAAGTCAATTGTCCAATGGGATAGGAGGAGACATCTCCCAAGCAACTTTGAAGAAAGTGTCCTGACTCTTGATAAAGGACAGAGGAAGGAGCACAGTCTTCTTCCTTCTTCCAGCCTTTGAAAGGAGCATGTTAAATGGCACCAGGGTTCAAAGCATCTTGGTATCTTGTAGGAGGTGGAGCAAGTCTCAACAGAGACAGCCTGATTACGTCAACAAATGAATGAGAAGGGATAAAATAAGGAGGGGAAATCTCCATATTTTTAAAGAGACAAGGGACAGAGCCACCAAATCCATTGTGTGAATCTAGCTTGGACCTGAGGTCAAAACAACTTGAAACAAATTCTGAATAATACTTTTTGGTTAAGAAATTATCGTTGATGTTTTAGGTATGACAACAGTCTGCTTGTGGCTTAAAACAGTCATACTCAGAATAGTTATGGATGAAAGTATATGATGTCTGGGATTGGCATCGAAATTGTGCATGGGCAGCAGGTGGCATTAGAGTTGAGACAGCCTTGATAATCGCTGATTGATGATCATTGATGATAACGATGAGAGCTGCCTTATGGTTACACGGGGCTCATTGTACTGCCCCCTCTTCCTTTACATTGATTTGAAATTTTTTAATAATAAAACTTTTTAAAAGGGACATATTACTGGACTCACTGCAGACCTTCTGCATCCGAGGACAGGACTCACCATGTTTCTCATTAACGAGTTCTCCAGCGGAGCTGGCTGCACATCCCCATTTAAGAATCGCTGTTGGACAGCGTGAAGGAGGCTAGAAGGCAAGCAGCAGCCGCCATCCTTCTAAAAGCTCTGCACATACCTTTGTGCCTTTTCTGACTCTCAGCGACAATGGTTGGCAGAAATCAGTTCAGTCCTCAGGTGGCCCCAGAGTGAGGTCCCTTCCTCCCATTGCAGCTCCGGGTGCCCCTCTCAGCAAGGACTAAGGAGATTTACAGTCTTAGTTCTTCTGGACTCTTCTTCACTGAACCAAAACAGCATAACTAAAGACAGCCATACAGAACCATGTATGCACCTTGCAGAGAGAGGTATGGTCGAGGTGCTCAGGCAATGTGTGAGGTCAGTATTTGCCTAATCAGCAAATGAAGCATCAGCAAACAAGCAACAAGGGTCGGGCCCAGGGCTCTACTATAAAGTAAGATCCACAAAGGCAGGAATGTTATTCATCATGAGTCCTCCCGAGGGAATGTGAACTCCAGGAGGTGGAGGGGAGGAAGTCCATCTAGCCTGTTCACCCCTTCACCCCCAAACCTCTGCCTAGAGCAGAGCTTAGCACATGACTGGAGGTTCCTGGGTTGACTGAAAGAAAGAGGGGGGAGAGGTGGGGAGAAAGAAGGGAAGGAGGGAGGGAGGAGGAAGGTGTCCATCTACTTGGAGCTTGCTCAGGGCAGGGCAGGGGTCCCGGGTAAGTAATACCAGGCCCTGTGTCGTGCTAGTAAGTGGTTATAACCTGCGCTCCAGCATTTACAGTAAAGCCCGTGTGGGCCTGGGAAGCACAGGGCGCTGTGGAGGCTTCAGTGGTCAGCTAGAGCGTGCCAGGCGGGCCCAGAGGGACCCATCCTGCACCTGGCTCTTCTGTACAGCCCCGGCACCCAATTCCCAAGGCTTTTGCAGCCAACACCACACCAGCTGGGCCAAAGCAGCGGGGCCAGCAGCACCCCTCTGTAGGACTGCCTGCCTGTCATTGCTGCCGGGCTGCTGGACAGTGTTAGAACTGCAGATCACTGTCCCTGGCTGCTGAATCACCCCTCCTCCTGCCCCACCCACAAACTAGATGAGCTCTGTAGATGGTCTCGTAACCCAGGACAGAAGCTTGGACATCACCTCTCTCTGCCCCTTACTGGCCACATCCAGTCAACTTAGGCTGCTGGATGCAGCTTCCCAGGTCTCTCCTGAGCTCAGTCATGTCTCTGCCCCCACTGCCATGTCCCTGTTTCAGGCCATCATGATATCTCCCTACCTGCCCCTTCTCCTCCCCTCCCC